>JANEYF010005148.1:0-76751 GCA_029963845.1 Rhamnusium bicolor
AAGGTTCTAAATCATTTGAGCAAAAACAACAAAGTTACTCTGATTTAGACACCCGGCTATTCTGGTATGGAAGGTAATGAAATAGCCGACTCCTTGGCCAGAAAAGAAGCTGGATCACGAATAATCGGACCCCAATCGATACTTGGCATATCTTCAAGTACTGCTAAAATGGCTATCTCAACCTGGGCTAAAAGGGAAACTCTCCAATGTCGGAACAGTTACCAGGATTAGTTCATTCAGAGGCATTTATAAAACACCCTTTGAAATCAAAAGCCAAGAAACTTTTAGAGATAAGCAGAGTAAACCTGAAAACTCTAACAGGTCTATATACCGTGCACTGCCGACTAAACTATCATCTGCATAAACTCGACTTATCGGAAAACACTGAGGCAGACCACATCTTATGCACCTGTCCCGTTGTGGAGAGGATCCGATTCTCAATATTTGGCAAAGAGCAACTATAAATAAACGCATACATAACAATTAATTTAATTATATAAAGTTTCTTAAAAAAATATTATTTTATTTATAACTGCCGACTCTGAAAAACGACAAATATTTCCGGTACCTGCTAAACATATAAAACAACGCCTAAGGCACAAGTACTCTATATCGAAAGGCTGGCGGTATATTTTTGTTTTTTAGTAGCAAAGACGTTGCATTATGTATTTATATGTTGGACAATACATACATATTCTTTCGAATTTCAAAAGTACTGTTGATATTTTCAAGTTAACTAATTTTTCATCATATCATTTTAAGTACACATTTAGTTACCAAGGGAGTAGTTGAGGTACAGCGATAAAAAAATATTGTGTTACACCCCTCCGCCAGCTACCCCAATACAAAAATTTCAAATGATACCCCGTATCTTATAATACATCATTTTGAAGGTTAAAAAAATATATTTTAATACCTGATAATTTAAAATTGCTTCATCTATTCATGAGATTGAATTAAAGGGGGTGCACCGTGTAGCATAATATTTAGATAACTGTGTACTTTAACTTTCCTTCGATCACTGTGTGTTTTTACTCTTTGTACTGATATATTACTTTAGATTGTGAAATTTTCAGGGTGATCTAATCGAAGCTTTTGGCTCTGTTTCAAAGCGGATGAACAATTCCCGTTTTTCAAATGTCAAAAGATTGGTATTTTTATGCCATTCGGGGATGGCATTTAAAATGTTCTAGCTGGGTGTAGATGAGGAAGAAGAGGTGGAACATAATATTTTCTTAATGTGTAGTTATTTACTAATTACAAGAAAACATAAAAATACTTATATATTTATATACTATACTATTTGATTGAATAATGTATTACATCTAAAGCGTTTATATTTTGCGATTACAAGTATATTTTCATACAAAGGTAAAATACATTTTATAGATATTTTAATGGTTTCTGATAAAATCTTTTTCCATGTAATTTATCTCTAAAATCATTCTACTATACTAAAATCGTTAAATTAATTCTTTACCCCTTGTTTGGAATCCGATCTTTCTAGTACTGAACTTCACTAACGACAGCATTATCTTATCTTTGGCCTTTTTTGTTACTAAAGAATACACATGTAAATTAATGGAACCCCTTGTAATATCCTAAATCGACATGGACCACCGTCAAACTTCGGTATATCAATGTGTGGTGGCGATTCATTAAATGAAAACGAAATTAAATAAACCCTTAACTGATTGTTAGTTATTAAGGTAGTTTAGTGGTAACTGCTTATATAAAAAAAATTTAGGACCAGCCTATAGGCCAGTACAATTAGGATATATTTGACTTAAACTTAGCGATAAACTAGGTTTTGCAAAAATGTCTTTGGCGTGTTGGAGAAGATCTTAAGAAATGGACGGCCATATTAGATTTTCCAGTTTTTCTGGAACACTTTTTTATTTTGCTTTTTATAAAAATACGCTATACATTTTTTTAATTTTTTAAACTTAATGCTTTACTACGTGTCATTTTTTTACAATGAAATGAAGTTCTTAACATGGGTCTAGCTGTGTAATGGCAAACTGTCAAAAATATAATTCACATGTTTTCAGAGCACACTGAGTTACACTGTTCAAATAATTTGGTATATATTTTTATTCAGAGTGTATGCTCTTTTAATGTAAATAATTTTTCGGCGATGTATTATCATTCTCCAACATTAACCCATTGACAAAAACCATTAAAATGGAAATTTTAATAGTTTACATAAAGCAAAAGGTGATATAATTATAAATTCGAAGGTGTCCAAATAATTAGTTGTTATATCTTAACTTGTTAAAAAAATATATTTATTTATTTAAATTATTATCGATATATTTGAAAATAATCTGTGACAATTAGTGTTGTAAAATTTTTTGGAAAATTTCCATAATTTCCGAAAGTTTCGGAAATTTTAAAACTAGGATATTTATGGAAACTCTCCGGAAATTTTACAACACTAGGCATAGTAAAACATTTTAAATATTTTCAGTAGATATCGACGGAGAATAAGATTCAAAAAACGGTCAGTGTAATATATTTACGTGAATTTGTATTCGGTTTTTACTAAAGATACATTGATATTAGTCTATCTGATATTTCTCGTACTTTAGACGAGGCTAAGGGATAAATATGTAACATTCAGAACACATATATTTGATATTAATTACCTGTAAAAGTTTACTGTTTTTAACTACTCACCGCAATGAGGGCTCGGATACAGTGTGCAATTCGCATAGTAGCCAGTGCTGGCGTGGGGTAGATTTCGAGGGGTAAGGGCAACACCAACCCTCGCACCTCGGCCGTTCTTTACTGCGCACTACTCCTCGGGATATTGGTACGACCACATGGCATCATCCAAGTGAAACAACATGTTGACTTCGTCACCAAAAAGCTATTTTTAATCCGTCTTTCTGAAACAGGAGAAATAATTGACATCAGCACTATTTTACAAAAGCATATTTTAAATTATTTTTTTTTGTAACTTTCTTGTAAACACTACTAAAATATAAATATAGTAGTATTATCCAGGATTACGCCATTGATTAGAATTATTTGAATTCAAAATCTACGTAACAATTTTAAAGTTCCACCTAGCATTATTTTTTAAACATAATTTCCCAAATTTGAAATGGTGAGGAGAAATTTTGATCATAGAAAACAACACTCTCCGTTGTAGAGTGACTTTTGAGATAATGAATATTAAAATCATAGAATTTATGTTGAACTGATAAGTGTGTCAAAAATTATGTGGCAAAAGAAAATAATGTTTGGAAAAATGTTTTCACCATTATGGGTGAATTTTTTCGGTTTACTTCATGAAAGTTGGAAAATTCACTAATTCTTTATCAAATTCGCAATTCTTTTGTAAGATAAGAAGAAGTGCTCTAGTAAATTGTTGATAGGAGCATCGATTTCTAAGTTATTTGTACGAAAATAATTTGTTACTTGCTGCGAAAAGGGAAAATAAAACAGGTATTGTAAGAGTTCACAAAAGGGTGACGTAATAATTAGTGTGGTTTGGTTTTCAGGAAGAGAGATTTATAAACTTTAAATAAAAAATTTTCTAAGTTTCATGTTTTCAAATTTTCAAACCAAAAGAAAATTTAAACATTAACATTGGTTAAAACTAATTATTAATTGGTTTTGAAAATTATCGCATATACTATCAATAAAATAAGGTATTTTAGAAAATTAATTGTCATAGTTCCCATTAAAACAGTAATATAATATTGTTTTACATATATGAACAATGGTTACAAATCCTTATCTGCAAACGAAATTGTTTTTGTCAAAACATAATAGATAATTTAGGTAAATGAACTGTCATTTAATGTTAAGCAAGACAATTATCATTTAATGTTACGTAATGTTGGTATTTAGAAAATGTAATAACCGATTTCTGTGTAAATGTCAAAAAAGGTAATAATTTTCTATGGTGATTCATAATTTACATTTTATTCTTATCTTCCATTTACGAATATATGGTTTTTTGGTACTATTTTGATGACATTAAATAGTAATAAAATAAACATTATGAATTGTCATTGGCGTCTAGACATAAAATGTAATATATAATTATTTAATAAAATCAATGATGAATAATTTTGTAACGATTGGACATCTCATTGAAGTCTATATAAAAAACCGTGTCGAGTTTTGTTCTAAGAGGTAACTTTTTGACACTTAGGCAATTATGATGAATTCATCACCCTAGCTCTCAACACCCCAACTTTAAAATATTAAATTGAACCGTTCCACTTGTCATACATCATTTTAAATTTAATCGTGATACAACTATATTTTTTTACCCATAACTTCTCCAAATCTCAACCGATTTTAAAAACTAAAAAACTGTTGTATTCGCGATAGAATTAGCTTTAAAATGAAGTATGACAAGTGGGTTGGTTCCATTTAATATTTTAAGTGTTGGGGGTTATGGGTGTTACGGAGGTGAATTGATCAATATTGCCTAAGTGGACTGGGTTTGATTATTATTTGCATCCGGTTTTATCTGAAACTGGTTTTTGAAGAAACCGGTCAACCATTTCACATTTTCCGGTTTTTGCCGGCACTACTAGAAACGTAATACCTACTTAAAATCCTTAACTATGTTAAAATAAATTTTAGAGCAAAATATTAATAAGCACAAAAAAATCATAAAATACAACATTTTTCTATTGTTCAATGCACACAATAAACAGCTGATATAATTTCGGTCCAGTTTAATATCTACTTTGATTAAACCATTTTTCTAAAATCGTACATACAGTGAGATCTAAAGAGTTTGTATTATATGGAAAACTTTTTTATTATAAATTTCTCAGAAAATTTTGTTCTTGATAAAAGTTGGTGCATCCTCAGAAACAGTAATGAAACAAAATTATAATCCGAACCACAGTATACGAAGAAATTCAAGTTATGAAACTGGCTCAAGAGCAAAGTACCTTAATAATTATTATCGATAGAGAAAAATTTTATAGGAAAAAGTTTTTTAAAATAGGGTTTTTTATTTAATAATGAATTTTGAGATGCTTATCTAAATATTTTTTTAAATTTTTTTACAGTTTTTTCTGTTACTCGGAAATTTTTCGGAGTAACCAGTATTATGATTTGGCTCATCTCTCTTATGTATGTACATTACTAAATATCTAAAGAGTTGATATTATTTAACATGTAACGCCTTTTTAGTTCTGTCTAGTAAGTGCTTGGGGAGTGGTCCATAAAAAAGAGGAAAACAATTTTTTTTTAAAAATTCGACGCTTCATCCTTAAGACTATTTAACTTAGATTTTTTTTGTTTACCCAGTGTTTCATAATTGTACAGCACAAACAGAGAAGATATAATACTTGAATAATGAGAAAAGAATATGACAAACAAAATGCAACATTAACTAAACTCATACGATATATCACATGAATCCACAGTGGTCCAAAATCAGAAAGAAGTTTACAAAAATCTGATTATTATCTTAATAAGTCAGGAATAACGTACATATCACGAGAAAATAGTGAAAAAAATAGATAAATTAGGGGTGGGTTTTAAGGGGTGGTTATTTGACAGTGGCTATTTACACGTGTTTTTTCATGCAACCTATTTAAAGTGACTCATGAAGTATAAAAAAAATAATAAAAAAAATATCAAACTCAGAGGTGGCTCTGTAGGGGTAGTTTTTTGACAAAGTGAAAATTTATGTATTTTTTTGCACGCATTCTATTTAAAATGACTCGCAAAATACGTGAAAAATAATGCAAAAAATATAGTACAATACTAATAATTAACGGAGATATATCGATTGCGATTGCATTTGTCCAGTCTTGAAAAAACTTTGTTGCAAAAGTTAAATGTAGGGTTCTTTATGCGAACGATTGCTTGAACATTCCCTGCCTTTCCATAGTGATTGAGTAGATAATCTAATAGAGTTTCCTTCTTGTAGGCATTCTAAAATAAAAAATTAAAATTTGGTGGTTGCTTAAGCTAGGGTAGCTTAGGGTGGGGTTGACGCAATTTCTTCAATATGTACTATAGGTACAAAGTTCTTAGTATGCATAGTATAGCGTTTGCCATATTACTGACGGCAACGACACTATCTTATTTTGGTTAGAAACTAAGTTGAAGCGTTCTGTATCGAAATAAAAGAAAACGCGATTCTTCTCTAATGGAACAACTTCGAGCAAAAATTTATTTAACCGCGGCATAGAGGGATACCTAGAGTATATTTTAGAATAAAAATCTCCGTGGCTTTTAATGGTAAACTCTCTTTAGGTCTAATAGAAGTTACAAAATGCCAAAGAAATTACGTTTATAAAAAATTATAAAATCATGTGCTTCAAACTAAAATTTGTGGAAATATTTCATATACAAATAAAGTACTTGCGTTAAAGTTTTTCTTGTAACAATTACAAACCAAAAGCACAAATATTTGAAGCACAGTTGAAATCTGCCAACAAAGTGAAGTAAGTCGTAGTTTAAGAATCATTCATGTTTGAGGGGTCACCACAGGTAAATTTCTTGAACAAAGGGGTTGATATTCCGGAAAATATACCCTAATGTACCCTTAAAATGTGAAAGCTGTATAACATATTTATAAAATTTGAATTTATTCAACTATTTATTTATTTCGGACCACTGTGGAATCTGGTAAGTAGGTGTTGGAATTTATTTGTGTGATCGTTTTTCAAGTATTATTCCGCTGCTTGTTTTACTATTTTAAAATAATTACTGGATTTACAAAGAAAACCTAAATTAAACGTTATAAAAGCGAAGCTCATACTTTTTTAAAAATTGGTTATCTTTTCTATTAACTACTCACCAACCTCTTATAAGAGAAATATAAAAATACGGGCCATCAATTTTAGAACATTTTTAAATTTATTTAATTTTTATTCTGTATAAAACCTATGTTACTTAAATTTTACTAACAGCCTGCATATTCTGGCCAAAGCTTCAAAATTTAGCAGATACTTTACACTTTCTATTTGATTTTAAACTGGAAATTTTCTTGCCTTTGGCACACTTCTTTTTAATGATAATAAGTAAGTTCAACTATACCGGAAATAAATTATTAAACATTTCATTAATTTATCCTTCTGCTGTGGCAATCATAAAAGACTTCATAGAAAGAACAAAAAGTAGGTCAGCTAAATTGTGATCCTAAAACACATCGGTAATTTGTTATTTGGCTATAAACTCACGTTGCCTTTGAACTTAAAATATTACATCAGACGCAGACGCTTAATATGGATTAAAACCAACCTACGTAAAAGCAACCCAGTTCTGGTCCATTAAAAAAATTTAAAAAATATGTTTATCATATTAGGTAGGTACACAGTTAATGTAAATATTCTTATCAACAGCGTATTTTGCTGCAAGCCCTGATTTCATATTAAAGTAATCACAATATTAATTCACATCGATTTTAACAACATTCTTCTATTGTTTCTAGCCAGGACTAATACAAAAATATCGTGTACAATGTATATGTATGTATGTAGGGTGTAAACGGAAGGTGGAAACAGTCTGCCATTTGCTTGTCTTTTAAGTTAGAATTTTGAAATTTGGAGGATTCAAATTACATAACATTACTCACATTTTTACTGTTTAATTAATCTCAAATCACTTCCAGTTTAACCGGAAATTGTCACAACTGTATTATTTCACATAATTATGTCTTATTTGACATTTTCAGAAATTTGTTAAGTGATGTGAAACATCAAAAATTCGCTATGAAATTTTTAATACTAAGTTAAAATGGAATTTAGTTCCATTTACAATATTAAATAATGAATTGTTACGCGACTTATTTTCTTAAAACGATTAAATTAATGGCTGCGCTAAAAAAGGGAATTAACCTAGGAATTAATGTGAGTTTCATCGGTAATAATAAAATTCGGGGGACTGCTATTAAAAAAAAAAAGAAAAAAAACGAGAGAACCCCGACTTTTCTCAAGAAATATTGCACAAAAATTAAACTACGATATTTTGGCACCATTATCTCAATGCTTCCAACTAATGCTGTCAATAGAAAGATTCTCAATTATTTCGTAGATACCATGACCAACTTGATGAAAATAAATGAAAATACATGAAATCACAGCCATCTTAATTTTTGCGATTATTGCCTGTTTTGATGTTATTTTAAAATAATATATCAACATATGGTGTATCATTGAAAAAAGAATTTTAAGCAGAATATGGTGATGTAAAAAAAAAACATAGTATTCCATTTGAAATAACAAAATTGTGACAATTTCTGGTTAATCCGGAAGCGATTTGAGATGACTAAAACAGTCAAAATGTGAGTAATGTTATGTAATTTAAGTCCTCCATATTTTAAAATTCTAACAGCAAATAGCAGACTGTTTCCACCTTCCGTTGACACTCTGTATATGGTATGTGTCTCTCCATTGGTACAATTTTCAAAAACATTTTCTGTTATCATTCATCAGAATATTAGTTATTGATTACATTTGACATTACACAAAAGTTAGTTTTATATAATTTTTGTAAAGTTAAAACTGTTTACTATTTTTATATCTACACGAACATTCTTATAACACTTGTATAATTCGTTCACACTGCGTTGAATACAGTTTTTCTTGGTGGCAAACTTTAAAATTTTGAATGAAAATATAAGTTTTTTGGTTTAAATTACAAAATAATATTTGGGTAACTTTTTCTTAGAAAATAACGCTGGATAAGGTTAAAAATATACCTTTGCCTCCGAATTTCAGTCTATTATAATTAAATCGTTACACAAACACATAATAGGCGAATCACTTAAGACACCGCTAACTACACTACACTACAACTATTGAATGAACGGTCATAAATCACTTGCACATAACTGACATATATAATTACAGATATGCCTTATTTTGGTCTTATAGATTATCGTTGAGTAAATTTTGCTGCTTTCTAATGGTGTCGTGACATATTTGTAGTATTGTCAGAATGGAAATAAATAAATATTGGAAGTAGGAAATCCGACCTTTGCAAAGAACGTGTATAGTACGCATATAAGATAAGTAAATACTGTAAATAATTGCGTTAATCATTTAATACGATTTTAAACTAGCGGCTTAGACAATATTAAATTTCGGCAGGTAGACGCTTATCCTGCCGAAACAGGGACAGCATCATTTTAAGGAAATGTTGCGTTATGGGTGTCATATTTAAAAGATTTCTGTATATCAATAAAACACACATGTGTAAGACTACCGTTTACTTAATCTACTAATCAATATAAAACAAAATATTTCCTTATATAAATCATTTATAGATAACATAAGTGAATTAACGTTATTAAATGGTCTCTGTATCAGAAGATCGATAAATGAAAAAATAGTAACTAATAATTCCATTGATTTAGCTGTTCAGTTAACGCTTAGATCTTGTATTACATTGTTTATCAGAAATTTTCAATTATTATTTCTCCAAAACAATCCAACATTTAAGTAAATTTTGGTAACAAATTTATTAAGTTACAGGTTAATACCAAATTTATATCTCTTTGTAACCTGCACCATGCTACTCATTGCTAAGGTTTGATATCAACTTTTGTTGCATAAACCATACTCTTACGACGACGTCGGAGGACATGCGCTGAAGTGGATAGAATCATATATGACTGGACGGTACCAGCTCACTCGATTATTTAGTAAAAACAAGTTTTGTTATTCAAAACGCTTAATAATTATTAATAGTGGAGTTCCACAGGGAAGTGTTTTGGGACCATTTTTATTTAACGTTTTCATTAATGACATAGAACCTTCGATGGAATCTTGTTTTATTACCTTATTTGCTGATGACACATCTGCACTTATAGCATCCGATAAAGTCTCAACACTGAGCTCAATTGCCAACTCTTGTATTAAAAGTATGTCATCATGGTGTCAAACAAACGATTTAACTTTAAACAATTCAAGAACAAGCTTCTTACTATTTAAAAAGTTGGAACTAACATTGATTATAGTATTTTAGTAAAATCAAACAATGGAAGTATAAAACAACAATATGAACTAAAATTTCTGGGGCTATGGATAGATAGTCACCTAAATGGGAAAGTCATGTTAATCATTTCACAAAAACTCTAACCACCAAAACTATTCTATTAAGCAACTAAAAACAATAAAAAGTGTGTAACTGTCTCTGCGTTAAAAATTTATATTTATATTTTGGGACCGTTCAGTCGGTTTTGTTGTTTGGTCTTATTTGTTGGGGTAACTGTACAAGGGTTTCTAAAATACTTATCATGCAAAAAAAGGATTATACGTTCAATGTTTAATATACCATCCTAAAACTCATGCCGTACTACTTTTAAAATAATAGAATAATGACCTTATCTTGTCTGTACATAACAGTGTTTACGTTATGTCAGAAAAAATATAAATAAATTTTTTAAATGTAAGGATATCATATCAATAATTACTGTACACGCCAGGCTAATGATATTTACATTACTCCTTATAGATTCTCACAGGTGGATAAGGGACCACTAATTACTGCCATTAAAATTTATAATCACCTTCCGAATAAATATCAAGCGTTAACATGCTTCAATAAATTTAAAATCACAGTTAAAATCTTTTTAACAGATCAGTCTTTTTACTTTTAGGCGAAATTTTAATTATAGATAATTAACACAAAATGTACCTATCTTTTTTTGTACTGTATCCGTCCTTTTGTTATATTTGTTTGTTAAGGTTAGGTTAGGTTAGGTTAGGTTAGTCCTTCTGTTATATTTGTTTGTTAAGATTATATACTGTTGCAGTTTTTTATATGTGTTTAATAGAACATTTATTTTATAATGATTGTGATATTATCAAAATACTTGTAAAAGTCTCTATGGAAATGAGTTGTTATTACTATTTTCTTTTCCGGAATATCCGATGCCGGTCAGTCCTCTCGTGTCCTCCGATGCCTCACGGGAGTCGCGCCGGCGCATCAACTACAGCCACTCCCCCACATCCCGCAGGGTTAGTGACTGTAGATACCAGAATCGTGTGCCCTAAGCAGACGGAGAGAACCAAGAATGACCGCCTTCTGCATTTGGCTCCAGCCACTCGGCTGATTTTTGGCAGGCCGGTATGATCTTCAGTTCCGAGAGCAGCGTAGGCCTTATCCCTCTGAGTACACCAACTATTAGGATGACCATTTTGACCGAGTAGACTGGGTACAGCACTTGGAGCTCGTACCGGAGATCGCGATATTTGGTCCGTTTCTCCTCCTCCTTCAAGGTGACGTTTTTCTCCGCAGGTGCCGAGAACTCGATGACATACATCACCTTGAGTTGATGGTCGAGGAGGACTATTTCAGTGGTGTCTGGTCTACCCCGTACGAGTCCTTAGATGGTAGTGTAGCCTGCCAGGCGGCAGGTCCTGCATTTGATGACAGGAATCTCTACACGTCACACGCGGCTGCGGTAGAACAAGGTGTTGATAACACCATCTTGGCAGGCCATCATGAATTTCTCGGTCTCAGACTTAAGCCCGGCTGATCTTGGAAAGGCGAATATCAACCTAGTCGATAAACCCAGTGTTTCTATGTTCTTATAGAAGACACCATGCTGGGATCAATCGACGTGCTGCCGAAAGAGATTTTCCTGTTCAGCAGCTCCAATTCGGGCTTTCAGCATCAGCAACTCGCCGGCCACGTAGTCTGGTGTCGATTGCGAGACCGAGTTCATCTGCTGCTCTTTTTGCTGCCTTGAACAATCCTGCTCCCACTCCTACAGTTTTACAAACCGCAAGAGGGGATCTGAGCTCCTGAGGATGTTATATGCCATGCTCAGTACTACTCTACCATGCATACACTCCCTCCAGTCTCAAGAGTCCTCGCCCCTCCCCCCCATTGACGTGGGAGGTACATACGAGGAACGGACGATCTAGGATGAATATTTCTGTGAATATTCATCATCTTGCGGGTATCTTTGTCTAGTTGGCGCAGCTCATCTACCGTACATTTTACTACTCCAAAGGAGTCGAGCAGAACCGGAATGACAAGCATATTAGTTGCAGACGCCTTGTTCTTCCCCGAAAACTCGGAAGACCAAATCTTTCGGAGATGGCGCCTGTACTTGCCGCGAAGAGAATCCTTTATTTGATTTACATCCTGAATGTGCCTTTGTTGCACACCCAGATATGTATAGGTCTCTCCGGCATCCAGATGTCTTAGGATGCTTCCGTCTGCGAGCTGCGTATCTTCAGAATTCCGCGCATCGTCCTCTCTTGAGGTGGATGACTGCACATTTGTCCAACCCATAC
Source organism: Rhamnusium bicolor (assembly GCA_029963845.1). Taxonomy (NCBI): domain Eukaryota; kingdom Metazoa; phylum Arthropoda; class Insecta; order Coleoptera; family Cerambycidae; genus Rhamnusium; species Rhamnusium bicolor. Next base: position 12,243 of record JANEYF010005148.1, read on the forward strand.
TCCATACCAATTGCCCGTGTGTATTCTTCGACCACCCTAAGAGCGTTTTGTAGTTCGCGCTCTCTGGAGGCATAAAGTTTAAGATCATCCATATAAATAGATGACCTTTTACCTCCGGTCACTAGGTGGTCCACATTGATATCCGTGGGTTTGGCAGAGCCCAAGAGACAACGGTAGCAGTGAGATGCAGAAGAAGAGAGGACTCAGGGAGTCACCCTGGAAAATTCTTCTCCTAAATTCCACCTGCTCTGTCGTGACCCACTGTACACCTGATGTTATGGTGAAGCGAGTCTTCCAGAGATGCAGCAGCTGTTCTATGCTTCTCGCTAGTGATGCTGGTACCGCAAAACATTCGAGCAAGTGCAACAATAGCTCATGCGATGTGGTGTTGTGGTATTGAATAAACGCGTCGTTTCGTAGATTCCCTTCCAGAAGGTTTCCACATCTTCTACAGTCGGCGGATTATCGACAACACGCTGTGGCTCTTGAAGTAGGCGGGAAGGATTCGTACGGAATAAATTGTTTTGCTTCATACTCTTCACCCGCCTCTCCAACGTTTTCTTTATAGCCATGAGCGCTCAGATCCTATCTAGGCAATGCTGCTTGATAGTAAGCATGACTGTTAGATTTAGAGTGTGGTGTTGACGTCTTAGTCCGGCTACTATGCGCCGGACTTTGGGAGTAAAAAACGCTTCCGTTTGTCGTATATTCCACCACACTCTGGATCCGAGAAGCGTATTGTCTAGTCGATTGTATTGAAATTTTTGTACGCACCGCTTGGCTTTTTCGACCCCCTTTGAGGTCTTAGTTGACCTTTTACGGGGGACGAGTTGCTTCGCGGCGTTGTACACGCACAGTTGACTTGCCAGATGTTTGCATCTTCTGGAAGTTTGTTATCAATGACCGCGTCCATTCTAGCCAGGTCTTATGGCTTCAGGTTAGCCCTGGTGTTAAGGCTAACCCTCGTTCTTAAGTTTACATCGGTGAACTCTCCAGGATGTTCCCCATCAGCTGCTAATTGCCGCGGTGGACTGCGGCTGACAGTTCTTCCGGCTGACGGGGTGCCCTTACGTAACCTGTCTTGAGCAAAAAGGATGCTTGATCTCTCAGATGTTGCTGAGAGAAGGCGCGGTGTTCAGGGTGCATGTAACCGGGCCATGTATCCCCTACGCTCAGGTTCGCTGCTCTCGTAGCAGGTTAGCAAATCATCCCTTAGTTCCCTCGTTCACTTAAAACGTCCGTGTACATAGCCTGTGTCGTCAACATTGAGACCTTTCGGTGGGACTTCTCCAACCTGTCTCTGATCCCCATTCGACTGGGATTGATCATGAGGAGCCCTTCCTCTGCGTGTGATTGGACCCAGAGGTGTTCGGGTATTATTATTATTATTTTCCTTCGGATTATCTGATGCCGGACAGTCCTTCCATGCCCTCTGACGTCTCATGGGAGTCGCGCCGCGCCGGTGCATTATCTACAGCCATTCCCCACATCCTGCAGGGTTAGTGACTGTAGATACCAAAATCGTGTGCCCTAAGCAGACGGATAGAACCCAGAATGATTGCCTTCGGCATTTGGCCTGCCAGCCACTCGGCTGATATTTGGCAGGCCGGTATGATCCTCAGTTCCAAGAGCAGCGTAGGCTTTATCCCTCCTCAAGCATATTTGCTGGAACAACGCCGTAATAGCGCAATGCCACAAATTGGGAAGGAAGTGTTGAACACTATCGCGAAATTTTCCTCAGTAGGCAGCACTGACTTTGCTGTTGCAAACATCGCAGGCCACAGTATGCCAAATATTTAGAAGCTTTATCAACCTGTGGAAACTTTGCATCCGGAGGATCGACCAAGGCGCCTGGAATATTTTCGGTGGCTTCTGCAAAGAACAGTTGACCATCCAAACATGCATAGCATGTCTGGTCTGAGGAGAATCCTCATGCTATGCGGGAACACAGGTTACAGGAGCGGTTTTCATGCAGTGTGTGGACAGGAATAGTTGGATGATTATTTTATTGGACCCCACATTCTACCACGCTGCATCACCGCAGTACACTTCCAACAATTTCTAATTAGCACCTTGCTCGAACTTCTTGAAGATGTGCCTGTTGCTATACGCAGAATGTAGTTCGTCTTAGATAATGCTCCATACCCAATGCTCGCAATGTAAGAGACTAGCTTACTGAGAAATTTCCAGAAACGTGGCGTGGGTCTGAAAAAGCGGACCAGTAGTATGGTCTACCTGATCACCAGATCTAATTCCGTGCACATGACACAACTTTATTATTCAACACCAGTCAATACGATCGAGGAACTACAAGCCAGAGTGCAAAATGCTGTGGATGGCATTCGTCAAAATGTTGACGTTGAAAGAGTCAGGTAGTCTGTTGCAAAAAGAGAGAGCATTTTGAACATTCTTTACTTTAACTTTTGTGTGTGTTACCGACACACAACGCCATAGAAGTACCAAAAAGATTCTTTTCCTAATTATAACGGTTTTAATAGTAATGACACTTGTTTCCCGATTGTAGGAGAAAGCCAACATACTAGGTTGTTTTCTGAAGTGATATTTTTGTTTTAATTTCTGTTTGAGTGATGGTTTAATTGAGTCAGTTGATTTGTGTGATTAACGGACATAACTTTTTTCATTTCCTAGTGAGAATACCTTCTACTAATGTGAGTAGGTACTAATTAATGATTAAAAAAGTCTTAATGAAAACATTGCCTTGAAATAAGACCACTGAACGTCGGTACACATACGTAAAAATTATTACATTTCATCATTATTCAGAAACATGCGACAATTTTTTGTTACTCTGTAGATATGGATTACGTAAATTACGACCACATACTTATACAAATAATGCCGTTGTTTGGTGTTATTTGGGGCTTTGCAACTGATGAGTTTTAAGGATAATTTTTCCTCACTTACTTGAAAGTTACCATGATATTAGAAAACTCTTTATATAACCTCTCAGATTATAGCGTTTTTTCTTCGGTTTATTTCGGAATCACTCTGTACATACATAAATTGTTGTTTTCATATTAACTGTATTTGCCACTGTTGATATTATCTACTTCTTACTCGAAGACTTGCGTGACAATGCTCAGCAATTCAAAAATGTTCTGTCCTATTAGTCTTAGGTATTTATGCAATTTACATATTGCGCGCACTGTTAACGACCTAATGGATATACCCGCATAATTGCCGGTAATATTAATGATATTGTTTGGCATTGCATTGAAAAGAAAATATGAATGCTTATGTACAGATATATAATACTGCTTGTAATGGAATATACATGTAGCTGTATTTTATACAGGGTGTACCATGAAGAGAGTGCCAAACTGAAACAAGTTTTAAAGGAGGCCGTTTTAAACAAGGAGCTTAATGTATGTAATAAAGAGTTGAAAGTATAGTTGTATAAATAAAAAATTGTAAAATGTTTTGGTAATGCTAAATGCGGGAAAATCACAAATAAAAAACCCGCTTCAGGCAATTCAACTGAACTGGAGCGGCATGTCTATGTCCACCAATCTTTAGTTTTAAATATTTTAGTTTCTAGTGAATATAAAATTTTTAATAGATTGAGGAAGAAATTTATAACAAATTCAAAGGCCGAAATAAATCAAACAAAAATACACAAAAAGAAAAGAAGAAAAGATTTTAATTTTGAATTTTGATATAGGGCTAGTGCCTAGATAGGTTGCCGAAAGATTGTATGAATATTAGTCCGAATTTTTTTGTTCCATTTAATAGAAATTCAAGTTCAAAGGACATGTACCGGAATAACTCATATTCTCATAATATTATCAAATTATTAAAAATAATTCATTGAAAATTGTTATTCTTGTTATAAACTGAATGAAAACTTAGAGAAACTGCTCAATAGATCTTGTCAACGATTTTCAAATAAATGTATATAAAAACCAATTTCAATAATGAACAGAAACATGCCAATATCAACAAACAACATTTCCTAGACCTAGTAACCCTAAAATAAAGAAGGTATTTTTGTCGGTCCTCAAATGTAAAGTCTATTTAGGAAATGAAATACTCCAAGGAAAGAAGAAAGTCACCTGGACTGAATTTAAACTAGTAGTCAATGAGCTTCTTGGCAACAAGAGCTGAAAGTTGCCAGGAAACTGGTGAAACTCTTCTGACGATAACCAAGATCTAGGATGCATTGTGTACTTAAAAAGTTCATTTCCTTTATTTCCACCTCACTTTTTTCAGAAAATTCTGGTTAATTAGGTAGTAAACATGGGCAAAGATTTCATCAAGACACATCTATGATGAAAAAGCGTTACCAAGAAAAGTGGAAAATGTCGAAAACTGTTTTTGTGCAAGAACCAAGAAATATAGATAATTTGTTGATCAGTATTATTAATCAGCCTTTTCTCTGAAGATGAATTGATTTCTCTATTTAACAGGAGTTTTATGATTAATTCCTCAAAATATGAATTTAAATTATATAAGTGTATTATTGTTAAAGTTTCATTCAACATAGTAAAGTTCGAACCCTGATAACTTTGTAAAATAATTCCCCTTACAGCCGTCTACAATTTGGTACTATCAACATGATTCACCCAGTTATTGCTATAATTTTCTTTTCTAGATTTTAAATCAGGCACTAGTGGGTGTAACAGAGAGGATCGGTCTATTAAATATTGATTTATTTGAAAGAGCAAGTCAAAGGTGTTAATTATTAAGATCAATTTATTCATGCAACTGATACTGATATAGTATATCTGGAGTTGCCAAACCTAGGCTCGTGACATGATACATTGGAGACGCATAATATGATTCCTCAGCAAGATATACAAGATGTTTTAAAAAACATGCAGCAATGCTCAGCTGAACACTCACAATCCAAAAATAACAGAAAAAGAGTTTCTATAAACACAAGTCCGGAAACGCTTCCTTACTGAGTTACAGGATATTAAGAGTTACAAAAAAATAAATAAAAACTAAGCACAACCGTAAAATTAAATTCAAAAATAGGCGACAAAAATGAGATTATTATATAATCCCACAGTAGATCAAAGTCTGTCATACCTTTTACGTTTCAGAGCATTTTTGTTACCAAAAATGTGCATGAATACACATTTTGCCAATTCTCTAAAAACCGGTTCATTCAAAATAACCCAAGAGGAATTTTTTTAAAATATTTAAATTAATTGAATTAAACCCTCTCTATCCCAGAAGGTATCTCAAGGTACCTAATATGGGAGAGGGCTACACATTTAAAGACAATTGACACACACTCAATGTCCGAGTATGTTAGGATTAATTTCTGCGAGAGAAAATCTTGGCTACTCGACCGGGGATCGAACCCGGAACTCTAGGGTCAAATCAAACCAAATAAAACTTTATTTAACATTAAGAAATAACAAAATATCCATCCAGACACTCAAGCTCAGAGCCAGCCAAACATCCACGCACCTACGGGAAGCGTAGCAGTTGAAGGGTTGGTTGAGGTGAAGCCGGGGACTTAAAACTAATTTACTACTAAATATCAACTCCTTTTCTATATAAGAAAGTATTTGAAATTTTAATAAAAAAAACCTATGTATAAAATATATGTGAGATCTTAACATAAATGGTTTTAAAAAATTAATGTATATAATAAAGAGTAGAAAGTATAGTTGTATAAATAAAAAATTGTAAAATGTTTTGGTAATGCTAAATGCGGGAAAATCACAAATAAAAAAACCCGCTTCAGGCAATTCAACTGAACTGGAGCGCATGTCTATGTCCACCAATCTTTAGTTTTAAATGTTTTAATTTCTAGTGAATATAAAACTTTTAATAGATTCAGGAAGAAATTTATAACAAATTCAAAGGCCGAAATAAATCAAATAAAAATACACAAAACGAAAAGAAGAAAAGATTTTAATTTTGAATTTTGATATAGGGCTAGTGCCTAGATGGGTTGCCCAAAGATTGGCAACGCCTGGTATGGTAATTTGTGTTTTATCCTAAATGGCGCATTGTGCTCTCTAATTTGTGTAATATTAGCTGTTAATGGGCTACCAGAAAGTTTGAATTCACAGAATTTTTGAGAAATATTTCTGATGTAGTCCGTTATGGGTATAATTTCGGGACAAAGTTCGTATAATTCCCTAATGGGGCTGTATCTTGTTGAGTTACTAATGAGGCGGAGAAACTTATTCTCTAGTACTTTCAATTTATGAAACGTCGTCGCAGACGAGAACATCATACTGGCGCAGCATATGTCAGGATCGGTCTCATGATGGATGTGTAAAGTAGCTGCTTGTTTTTTACGGCTCACTTCGCTACTCCGCGCCATTAGGGGTAAAGACTCCTTGACATAGAGTAAACTTTCCGAAGCTTTTCTGTTGTGTTTATTGAATGTTAACCCTTTGTCCAAGTGTACTCCCAAATATTTAACGTGTTCTTTGGTGTTAATTTTGTTTCCCCTTATTGTGATTGGTGTAATGATTCTGTTGTTGGTAAACTTTTTTGTAAACACTATCGCCTCTAACTTTTCCATGTTTACTTTTACTTTCCACCTGTCATAATATTCTATTGCAGTGATCACACTAGCCTTCAGCAGCTGATTTGCTGCTTGCGCGTGATGGCTGTGACTATATATGGCCGTATCATCAGCATACATAGCAAGCTTGGTATTTGGAAACGTCGGAAAATCGGATACGTACAGGTTATATAATTTAGGTGCAAGAACTGATCCTTGAGGTACACCCGCCTTGATGTTCCGAGGTGTAGAGAGGAAGTTATTTACTCTCATCGGCCATTCTCTTCCATGTAAATAGGAGTAAATGAGTTTAATTAAGAAGCCAGAAAAGTCGTACCCATGTAGTTTATATATGATACCTGGTAGCAAAACGATATCGAAAGACGTCTTAATATCTAAGAGTACCATGGTGGTACTCTTGTCAAGATTGTATTGTCTTGATATCATTAACGATCCTAACAACCTGCATTATAGTATTGTGTCCTTTTTTGAACTCGAACTGAAAATCGTCGTTCAGTCTAACGTGATTATCCTGATAAGTATTCAGCCTATTCAGAATAATCCTTTCGACTAGCTTAGATATCACCGATAGCAAAGATATCGGAACTACTAGCTATACGCGGATTTTTGTTCGGTTTCAGGAACGGGACAACCACTGCACTTTTCCACGATGTGGACGTACCATATTTTTGTACAATAGTGTTATTCGTATTACCCATACGCACGCACCTGAAGGAAATAAATTAAATTCATTTGAGTGAAAGAATTACTTTCCATACAGTACACACTTTCAATACAATAACTCCAAGCAGTTTTTAGATTCTTGGGAAAAATGATGTTTTTTGTAATTTTTAACACCCTGTATCTCAGTAACGGAGCGTTTCCAGTCTCATGTTTATAGAATCTTTTTCTGTTATTTTTGAATTGCAAATCTACAGCCGTGCGTTTTTGCATATCTTTTAAATACCCTGTATATTAATTTTTCTCGAAAAAATAGTTTAAAGAAATTTCTAAAGGATATAAATAGGTTACAACTCTAGCCAGACAGTTTGATATTCCGTTTTAAACAGACAAAAAATACAAAAACTGTTTATCCAACACCTATACATCATAAACTAATATATAGCGGAGGCGCTGGTATCAAACATATTTTCTGAAATATTGTATTTTTATATATTTTTAATAACAACCCAAGTTTGAAAACAATCAAGGAGTATATTCAGTTCATGTTAAATTAGTTATTTTAGGAACTCTAGTACAGAATGGGCATTTCCAATGACAAAAATATTTCGGTTGTTATTAAAATTTGAAAAAAAAAACTGAAACGGTATGTGTGATTTTTTTTATTAGCTCGGAGACCAGCATTAAAAAATCTTTTACTGAGGCCTACTTATTCGAAAAAAAAAATTAGCTTTTCGTCTTTCGGCCATAACTTTTTCACGTAAAAACATTCTCTTTTCCATTAAAGCAAGAAAGAATTTTAAAATGTTCTCGATTTTTATCACAACTTATACCTGTTTTAAGTCAACGTTTCGGAATATTGGCGCAAGAAAAATTGAGTCGGAAATATTATAAAATTTAACACCGCAAAATTTGTTGGCCTAACTCTTTTCAGTGTAGGTATAGCTAAGATATTTATTGATTTCTGATAATGACTTGCTGCCCATAAAATGCCTGTATATATACATACATACAAAACATGTTTCTAAATGCTTACTTAAAATCAATATAAATCAGTGGCGGACCGTGACGTTTAAGGATCCGAAGCTAACTATTTTTTGGGGCCTCATATCTAAATTTATTAATGGAAAGAAAAATGACAACTTTATTTGCAAGGAGAAAAATGTTTAACACCACAAAAATAGGAAACCTACTTTCTCTGCTGGGTAGTATTCATTTGAATAATTTCGACTGTAGAAATAATTGTATACTAAATGAAGCTACAATGAATGGATAAATATAGTTTACCCCTGACAACATACAAAAATTGACCATCTCAACCCATAATCCAAACACTTTGTACTTTGAGTGCTTTGATCACTACTTTGAAAGGAGCTGAAAACGCGGTAAATATTACAAAAAAAAGATATAAAATCCCTACTAGGTTCCTTAGGGCTTATGTGAACAAGATTATTTTCAATTAAATTATTTTACTAAAAAAGATAAAAAAGGTTTCTCCACGTTACATTCTATACAATTATCTATTTATAGAATTTTAATTTATTACGATGTACATGTATCGTAATATCTATTTTTGTATTTTCTGAATATTCCATTTACTTTCATCTGAAAAGAAAGATCATTTTCATGTTTTCATTATCACTCACTACCACCATAAGAATTCGGTTTAGCATAAATGATCACATTTGCCATAATTTCCTTAATCCATAACAATTTTCCATTTCACACAAAATACTTATTTGAACAAAAATACATAAAAAACTTTTTTTTAAATAAAGCGAACAAGGAAAATTTGGATAACATAATGCAAACCTTTCAAAACATCTCGGAAAACATGGACAGTATGGACACGGTAGGACAATTACTAGTCAACCCTTTGTGGTGGGGTCTGAATGTCTGAAACCTAACTTTCACTTGTTTCATGCTGATATAAACTGATATAAACGTATTTGTTAACTGTCCAAAAATTCATCAACGTAATTTTCGTATATACATATTTTCTCTAATAGTATGGCAACCTGCAGGTCAAAGCAAAACCTGAATATTTTCTGAGGTTATTTCATTTAAAAATAATTTCGTTGCTAATCTGAAAACGTTTACTTGACACTTGTTAGACGATACGAGTAACGTCAGAGACTGGAAACAATGTAAAGGAAATTGTTTATTCCAAACAGTTGGCCCACATGAGAGCACTATGTTTATATGAACCCTCTGAAATAAAAAAGTTATGTGCTGACCACATCAGATATTTATAATTATTATTATTATGTTAACATATTATTATTTTCACTTTTTTTTTCATCATTCACTGTTGTTACTATTAAGACCTTTTCAAAGCTTCAGTGATTTTTTTAGAGTTGTAAACTGACTCACGAAAATAATTAATTATTTCTAGTTCAGCAAGTATGCAAGATTAAAGTTCTACATGTAAAGTGTTAGAATCCGAGGTATTCAGAAAATGCAAAGCATGATTGTATTCATTCTTGTTGCTTTTTCCAATTACTTTTCTGCTATAAAAATTACACCAACGAACAATTTACTGATGTACGGATGTCAACTATGTATTTGTATGTATTTATACAATTGTGGAGATTTAAAAAAGGATTTGTTTTTATTAAAATAGAAAAATGTGTATTTTCTGATAGCCCTTCGTCGCCCTGTATCTCGAAAACGAAGCGCTATCAGACCCATTTTTATGGCTACTTTTTTTATTTTGACGTAAGGAATATGCTGCTAAATTTGTGTTGAATGCAATTTTGGAACACCCTACATACATATTTTAACAATAAGCCTTATCAGAAACATTAAAAATTTCAATCATACTGAATTTACTAATACAAGATATTTCACAGAAAGTAGTCCAATCTTCCAAGTTAAAACTATTTACTATTTGCTACTATTAGGCTAAAATTTAAAGATATGATCCTTATCCTATAAGTTAAACAGTTTAATTGATTTGTCATGATATCGAATGACATACATTTAGAGATTTCAAACATAAATTTGTACAGAAGAATGTGACAAAGTATCAAACAGTGATTTATTATTTAAATGTATTAGTACGAAACTTCTACGAAATAATTACAGTTTTTACGTTACTCCTTTATCTCTTCTCCAAGCAAATATTAAATTTTCAAATCTACGGTAATTATTGTTCGTCTATAAAATTTATTGTCTTTGCTGGTTAACAACCTTTGTACAGTCCTCCGTGAACAAAAAGCGATAGCAAAAACTCACAACCGATTTGGGCATCCTTTGAATTATATTACAATCTCACATTTAGTCAGCATGGGGCATCTCAAAATAATAAAAATAAAGCTATAAACGTCTTTGACACTATAACGCTCAACAGTAATTTATATCACGTTTTTTTATTAAAATTTAAACTGGCAGCAAATTACGATAAAAGCTCTATGTGAAAGCTCCGCACATGCAACATCAGATAAATTAACTTATTTACCAACAACAGCCGTGAATAAACTCCTAAACAACTTGTTAATGGTAAATTAAATAAATCCGATGCGGTCTAGCACTCTAACTGACAGCCAGTAATCAATCTAGAGATGATCTAATTAACTAGTGCTTTTCAATTAAGGTTCAGTTAATATAGTGTAGTAATACGCACTTCTACACCCACACCGTGACGCTAGGATTGGTTTGCAGGACGCCCACTTGTTGCAAATCACATTTTCATTAGGCAGGCGTCGGGGGTAAACAGGTAACGCCTTTGGAATTGACGGTGAGCGCGTCGAAATGACGGTGTCTTTGTGATTATTTTCTTGTTTGTTTTTTAACGAGTGGTAGTCCTATGTTGACGGTCAAAGAAACGGTTATGAAATTTAGTCTGTTTAGAAAAGAATTTGCAAAAGATAAATATTATCTTTTGCAACTTTTGCACTTTCTATTTATACAGAGTGACCAATAAAAAATGGTGTCATTAAACTCTAAAGATATAGTACACTACTATGAAGTCACATATAAAAGGATTGGGAAAAGTAATTGAGCTCTGCTTATAATGCTGGTCTATAGTGACTTATAAAAGAGCTAAAATTAACTCGCCAATACATAAACCTACCTTAGAACTAGAGGGTTCTTTCTAACTGACATATTTTGTAAAAATAATATTTTTACTAAACAAGGTTCCAACTGCTTTCGCACGTTTTGCAACGTAGAAAAATTAAGTAATATATTTTTTCAAAAATGTATTTCCCGTGTTTACCCCATTTTCATGTAATGAACTGACCTTATTTTCTTTTAAAATATAAGTTGGATATAATCATAATTGAAGAAAATAATCGTAAAACACCATAAAGATTTTATTAAAAAAGTTGTATGTATTCAGATAGAACCTTGTTTCAAATTTGTTGTCTTCCTTATCTGAACTTACATAGTTCTGTCTGAATTATAATATTTAAGTATATCTACACAATCTGCATTATATTCAATAGAAACTTTTTTTTAAGTTTAATGTATACTATAAAGTTTATTTTAAACTTATTTGTAACGTAAAATATTTCGGCTTCTTCTTTGACGGTGGTAAAGAGATCAATAAAGCCGACGTTTTTTATATTATAAGTTTGAAATAAACTTTACTTTCAAATATTTGAAAGATTTTACAAAAGATAAATAAAATTTCATTACCCGAACTTTGTGTAGCATTATCTCTGAATTATGCATATCTCAGTTATGTTACAACTAGAGCTAGCGATACATGACGTCAATTTCAGGGTTGATGCAAGGTAATATGTTACATATTTACGTTCAAATAAATATGACACAATATCCTACCCTGTGGTTATTTTGACGAGTTCGGTAACATCCAAAGTTAATACAAAAGTAAAAGTATCATCTACATTTACTTATTTGTAGCATTCTATAATGTTCCTTCTCACTTTCTTTGGATATTAAGCCTCTGTTCTATACATTATTGAAAAAAAGTTATGTGAACCTCTGCGCCAAAAGGATTAGTCTAAGATCCGAATTAAGGACGACCTTCACCCATCCGTTTAATGGATGAAAAATATTTTATATTAATTTTAATATGTTATAAAATATATCGCGAGTGGGTTGGCTAAAAAATTCCTGGCAAGACTATGATTAATTAAAAATTGATTTTTTTTTTTAAACATTGCACTCATTGTTTAAAACACATAAAATTTTCAAGATAGGTATATATCACTATCATATTTTTATTTAGAAGAACATTTATATACTCTAATATCACAAATAATATTATATATATATTTATTTATATTTATTATATATTTATAATTTTATTTCAAGTCTACTGCCAGTTGCTCCAAAATAATGCTCAGAGTATTTACTAGTCTATCGCTACCCTTCTCAATTGCACGAACAAATAGTACGCGCACTCTCTTTCATCCGATGGACGAGCCGCGCGCAGCTGCAATGCTGGGTCCTCTTCTATCGCACCGGATAGTTTGTTCGGACCTCGCACATTTTCATTCTCACCAATATTTCGCTTTTTAAAGCTCGCCAACCGGAATTTAAACCAGATTTTTCGCAGACAACCCTATATCATTCTGTTCGCAATTTAATTACCTTTGTTTTGATATAAGATTTATTTATTAAACAGATGAATGTAAATTACTAGTATCGAATTACCTGTTTATACCTGCCAACCTAATAGTTACGCCAGGAAAAAAATAGACAACCTAACGTTTGCATATTCTATAGGCTTCATAGTTTCGATTGGAATAAAATTTGTTCCTTTAAAAAAAAATTTTTTTTTCAATTTTTAATTAATCATAGTCTTGCCAGGAATTTTTTTAGCCAACCCACTCGCGATATATTTTATAACATATTAAAATTAACATAAAATATTTTTCATCCATTAAACGGATGGGTGAAGGTCGTCCTTAATTCGGATCTTAGACTAGATTGGTCTATGGAAATACATAAACGGAATACTGTCATATTTGATATTGCTATAGAGACCATCTTTTATCAAAAAATGTTCCTTTAATTTTGAGAAAGGAATCAAAGAGTATTCCAAAACATCAATCTTACGTAACTATAAACACACTACAAAAATTAGACATATTGCCAGTGCCGGTGGCGGGATTCGAACCCGCAGGACGATGAGATTATCTCGTCACACTTGCCATCGTACGCCCTAACTACTCCATCAAACCGGGCCGGCAATCTTAAATCATCTAAAACATTTGACATTTAAGTTTCAGGTCCAGGTTATTATTTTTTAGGTGTGACGTAATACATTTTCCAAAATAATTCTTAGCAATGGGCGTTTATTGATAAAAAGTTATGTTTAAAGTGTCTTTTATGAAAGTCATCTTAAAATGACTCTGACGAGCTAAAAGCCATAATACTGGAATATAGTCTAAATAAAGTAAATTATGGAAAAACCTCATAAAGAATGAAAATAAATGGTTACTACAAGTACAAGGTGGCACACGGCCGATTTGTGGAATTTGAAGCTATATAACTTCTATCATAAAAACAGTGAACAAGTAATAAAAATATTTCTTAAATATTACATCAGTTAGTTGGCCCCCCTTCTTGATCCACATATTGTCTTGCTGAGTTGCACATTTTAAATTACGAAGACGAGTACGAGGACGTATACTTTTCTTTTAGATATCCCCATAAAAAAAATCTGAAACTGTCTGGAGCAGTTTTTTTGAGACAAGGAATATCACCAAAGCGTAAAATAACCCCACAAAATTGTGCTAAATGTTACAACTTCACACCATGGAGTCAGTTTTGGATAATGCATTGGTTGTTCATGCATTTCATTAGGATTTTGCTGTGACCAGTAACGCATGTTTTGCCTATTTACAAAACCTGATAAATGGAAGAGAGCTTCATCACTCATGAAAACCTTATTAATTAGATTAGGTTGTTCTTATGACATTCTTAATATTGTATTGCTAAATTGCAATCATACCTGTTTGTCTTCCAGACAAATTTCCTGAACTATTTCATTTTATATGAATGAAATTTTAGCATGTAGGCCACTGGCTTTACGCTTCTTCTAGAAATACCCAAGACCTGAGCTTGCTATCGGAGGGAACAACGAACTTGTGGAACGCTATAAAGCTTCTCTTGTCTTTCATCATTTGATATATTCTTTTGGTCGGTCCGTGTTTAATATCAAACCACCGTGCCACTCTTTTCATAGTTATTCATTCACTTCAAAATCGTCTTGCGACTAGAAATAAAAGTGGTTTCGAAAATGACGACGCATTTCAGTCACCGAATTTGTTTCATGAAGAAAAGAACTATTGTACGGTGAGCTACTGACCACTGATCCATTGTTGAATCAGTTTTCCGTACTAACTGTTAGAAACTGCATAAAAAAGTAATTAACGGCTTGGAGATTGTCTTTTGTTTTTCTATGCGTCCTTATTAAAATATACCCCCTTATATCACTGACTGCAAATTGCTCCGCAGAGGAAATGTTATATAAGCAACTGTCAAAATCAACATCAAAATTTCGTATTTAAATTGGAACTTTTTAACTTCTATTAGTAAAATTTTTAAAATACAGTTGGAGTATGGTGTTTTCGTATAGATATTTAAAAGATAACAGTGTTTCACGATATTGTTGCATATCCGTGAAATGATAAAAATGCATCTGAATAATGGTACCCAAAAGATAAAACAAAAAAAAATCGAAATTTTTACATAACGTAAAGTTTCCTTTTACTAACCTCTTGTTGTACTGATATGTAATTTGTAAAAGAAAATATAGCATAATTTGTCTTGTAATTCATTTTGATGAGCAGTTACTATGTCCTTAATTACTATAGTCCATGGTAGTACGATTTCACATTTTAAAAATATTTTCGTAGACTATATGAATCATAAAAAAACTCTACCTAAATAACTGAGAGTAGTAACAGTAACCTTTTGAAACATTGTTTATTTTTGTTCAACGTTTCAACAAAACTTTTATGATGTTAAACTTATTATTATCTTAAATGCTCTTTATCGCTTTTTTGACGTACTTGGTGTTTAACAAAATAAAGATATAACAAATAAACAAGCATGCATATTGCGAACGTGATCAAACAATAGGAAGTTATTTATACATTAAATGCAGATATATAAAATTTTCAGCTTTTTTTTCGTTACGTCATACTATAATATCTTAATTTAGGAGGATAATGGTCCACCACTTGACGTTACTTTAAAAAATATACGTTTATTCCCTCAGGCTCAAAATGCGTTATAACAGTATGTGCAATTATCACCAGTACCTGCATATGCATGACTTATTACGAGATTTATTATTTGGAATTTTTTTTTTAACCGATACGTAAGATGTCGGTAGAAAATATTTATATAAAACTTTCCTCAGAACTATTAACTGAAAATTATTATATACAATGAGGAGAAATATATATTAACTGTATATTAGAATAACAGCTAATGGCAAATAAGACTGTTCTCGACTTTTAACTTTCACACATTCAATCGTAAGAGTTTGTGAAATAAGTAAATCATTTCATAAAATATTACAAGGAAGAATGAATACAAATTTTGTTTTTTATACTTCAAAATAGCTCCAATTTCATAACTACATTCTTTATTGTGTACATTATTTTAATCTCTTTCTCTGCAAGGAGATATCTCTATAGATCAAGTCTAGCTTGTAAGCAGGAAGATAGATACCAGGAAAGTAGGAATTCAACTGTTAAACATCACAATGTTTTGATGTCTATGTATTTATAAATATATTGGATGTTTCTTAAATACGTGAGATGTTTCCTATAGGTAAATAGAGAACCATCAAAGATAAGATACTGAATTTTGACAGGTACTATTTTTAGATTAAATTTCATTTGCATGCATGTTCAGGGGCAGATTTCTATCCACAAACATGGCTTTATAATAAATCTTATGTACATAACACAATTCATTGGCAACAGTCCAGCTCTCGACTATGCTACTGTCCATCCGTCCGGCGTGGTATGAGCGTATCGGCGGCGTGATATAAGACGGTCGGAGTGGCTCCCCTAGGAAATCCCGGCGAAGAACGAGGAGTATTAATATATAGCAGAAAAACGATTGTTACATTATTGTTCCTTATACCACAATATTTTGATAAATAGAACACCTTAGTATCTATATGATAAATTAACTTTTAGACATAAAGTTCACATAAGAGATACTCAACATTTTCTCCAAGCCATTCTGCATCATAATATTAACGATCTTTTACTTACAATATTTACAATATATACAACAGAATTTCAGATCTCAAAAACTTAAATTTAAATCAGTTCAAATTTCAAATGAAAATGCTCATTAGCACATTTGGTTTCAATATTCCATAAATGCTAAATCACAGTTTAAAAGTTGTTCTCAGTTTGCATTTTTATTTTCTTTTAGTATTTAAAACGATTCCTTCCATTCTTTTTTTCTATACTATCCTGCATTTATTTTATACAATTATCAGTTAACGTTTTTTGGTGTAAGTGTACGTGTGTATGTTAATATGCATTCGTGTATGTGGGAGCGTATGTATGTGTGTGTGCGTGCGTGCGTGCGTGCGTGCGTGTGTGTGTGTGTGTGTGTGTGTGTGTGTGTGTGTGTGTGTGTGTGTGTGTGTGTGTGTTGTGTTTGTGAGTATTGCTGGCTAGTGCTGGTATTTTTATGCAAGAATGCAAACTCCGCCTTTTGATAATAAATACAAATAATGGTATTACTTTTATCATTTTTTTTGTTTATATCTATTGTATATTTTTGTAAACAGATATTGTTAAGAGATTTATTTATTACTAATAAAGACTATTATTATTATTATTATTATTATCATTATTTTCGATTGCCCGACGTTGGACAGTATTCTGTTGGCCTTCGATGCTTCACGGCAGTCATGCCAGCACATTAACCACAGCCACTCTCCACATCACGCAGGGTTAGTGACTGTAGATTCCAGAATGTGTGCCCTAAGCAGACGGAGAGAACCCAGAATGTCCGCCTTCTGCATTTGAGGAGCATTCATGCAAAAACCGAAAATCCAGTTTTGATGGAAAATGAGTTATAAATCGTTTTTTACTAACAAAAGGGTCTTCTATCGATATATGAAACCAGATTCAAGCAGAAGCCAATATTTCCTGTGTAAAATCCTATATAAACTTGATCATTTCGAGCAAATACCGATAAATCGAAAATCCCATATTTGGAGACAAACTTGGAACATATATACATTGCCATTGCCATCTGTTTTGAAGGAGTAAAATTATTAAAATATTTATAAGCTCTTGCACAACAGGTGGGGGTTGCACTATAGATGTTTCATTTTGCATGCCGATTCCTCTTTTATTCTGAGGTTAGTACTGTTGTTGTGGGTGAATAATATAAAATTTCATTGTAACTTGTTTATAAAACTGGAAATTAACAGTAATATGAATGTTTCGGTGCGAGAGACCAACCTCATTTTGAAAAAGTTTGGAAACACTTTACTACAGGTGCCGAAAATTTTCAAAAACATTTTAAAAGAAACGCTATGAGGCTGATCTCGTACTCCAGGATATCAGTAGATTAGAACATGGCATTCCGGAAACGAAAAAAGAAAGTCTTTAAGGCACCTGTTGGCGCAACAATTTGGTCCTAGTTGGGAAGAGGAGACAACGCCAGAAATTATGTGGTACAAGAAATTATTGAGTGCACCTTTTGTTGAAGTGAAATATGAGAATCAAGAGCAAGAAGAACTTTGTGATTGCTTCGAGGAGGAAACTACAATCCATATTTAGTTAAATTTATATGTAAAAAAACTACTTTTTCTGAAAATAAGTTACTTTTTGCAGTTTTTGTAATGATTTTAAAATAAATGTTTTTGGTAATGATTTTATTTAGCCAATTAAGGAAAAATCAAAAAAGAAAAATATATCATTTCAAAAATGTTGTGCAAAAGCCGATAAATCCAATAATTTTTTGCAAAGGACAATAAATCCAATGACTTTTGTTTTTAAAAAAAGAGCTTTGCACATTGAATTTTGTCAACATTTTAGGATTCTTTAGTTCAATCCCTAAGACATGTTTTGCCGAAAAATGTATTTAAAATTAACCAACCGATTGCATAGTATACATTTTCGTCGATTTGCTGAGAAATGCAACAACTGGATTTATCGGGTTTTACACGAATGCTCCTCATTTGGCCTGCCAGCCACTCAGATGATTTTAGGCAGGCCGGTATGGTCATCAGTCCCGAGAACAGCGTAGGCTTTATGCTTCTGAGTACACCGATAATTAGTACGACCATTTTGACCGAGTAGCCTGGGTAAAACAATTTGGAGCTCGTACCGGAGATCGCAATATTTAGTCCGTTTTTCCTACTCCTACAAGGTGATGTTTTCTATGCAGGTGCCGAGAACTCGATGAGATACATCAACTTGAGTTGATGGCCGAGGAGGCTTGTTGGCTTGGATTAGCCTGACCGTCGGGAACGAGTAGTTCCAGTAAATTCGGCATTTTACGTTCTCGACAATGGACTCAATATCTCCGGGGACGTAAAGCAGCACTGGTGTCTGGTCTACCCCGTACGAGTGCCTTGAATGGTAGTATAGCACTTGTAACGCCGCGTTATGTCGGTGGATGTAGGCCAAAATCGCATATATGGGGGATGCAGATAGTATGTGTATTTTTTTTACAGTTTCCCCACGCTGCACAGTCCCCCTGTGTCCTCCGACGTCGCGAGTCGCACCAGCACATTAACTGCAGCCACTATCCACATCCCACAAGGTTAGTGACTATGGCAGCACTGGTGTCTGGTCTACCCCATACGATTGCCTTAGATGGTAGTATAGCACTCGTAGCGCCGCGGGGAATGCAGATAGTATGTGCATGAGCGATTCCGGCGCCTGACGGCAGATCCTGCAGTTGATGGTCGGAACCTCTACATGCAACACGTGGCTGCAGTAGACTGATGTGTTAATAACACCATCTTGGCAGGCCATAATGAATCTCTCGGTCTCCGACTTAAGCCGGATGACCTTAGAAAGACGAATGTCAACCTGGTCGATAAACCCGGTGTTTCTATGTTCTTATAGAAGACACCGTGCTGGGGTTTATCGACTTGTTGCCACTTTTTTTTTTTTTTTTTTTTTTCGGTTTCCCGATGCCGGTCAGTCCTCCCGTGGCCTCCGACGCCTCACGGGAGTCGCGCCGGCGCATCAACTACAGCCACTCCCCACATCCCGCAGGGTTAGTGACTGTAGATACCAGAATCGTGTGCCCTAAGCAGACGGAGAGAACCCAGAATGACCGCCTTCTGCATTTGACCTGCCAGCCACTCGGCTGGTTTTTGGCAGGCTGGTATGATCTTTAGTTCCGAGAGCAGCGTAGGCTTTATCCCTCCGAGTACACCGATTATAATGACGATCATTTTGACCGAGTAGCCTGGGTACAGCACTTGGAGCTCGTACCGGAGATCGCGATATTTGGTCCGTTTCTCCTCCTCCTTCAAGGTGATGTTTTTCTCCGCAGGTGCCGAGAACTCGATGACATACATCACCTTGAGTTGATGGTCGAGGAGGACTATGTCAGGTTTGTTGGCTTGGATTAGCCTGACAGTCGGGAACGAGTAGTTCCAGTAAATCAGGCTTTTCTCGTTCTCGACAACGGACTCAATATCTCCGGGGACGTAAGGCAGCACTGGTGTCTGGTCTACCCCGTACGAGTGCCTTAGATGGTAGTATAGCACTCGTAACGCCGCATTATGCCGGTGGATGTAGGCCGAAATCGCATATATCGGGCATGCAGATAGTAAGTGCATGAGCGATTCCGGCGCCTGATGGCAGGTCCTGCAGTTGATATCAGGAACCTCTACACGCCACACGCGGCTACGGTAGACCAAGGTGTTGATAACACCATCTTGGCAGGCGATAATGAATCCCTCGGTCTCCGACTTAAGCCCTGCTGACCTTAGAAAGGCGAAGGTCAGCCTGGTCGATAAACCCAGTGTTTCGATGTTCTTATAGAAGACACCATGCTGGGGTTTATCGACGTGCTGCCGAAACCGATTTTCCTGTTCGGCAGCTCTAATTCGGGCTTTCAGACGATTTGGCTGAAGTTCGGTGACTGATTCAACATCCGTACCTCGCCTGATGTCAAATGAGAGACCGAGTTCATCTGCGGCTCTTTTAGCTGCCTTGAACAATCAAGATCCCACTCCTACAGTTTCGTGATGTTTTACGAACCGCAAGAGCGGATCTGAGCTCCTGAGTATGTTACATGCCATACTCAGTACTACTATGCCATGCGTACACTCCAGGCTCAAGAGTCCTCGGCCCCCCCCGTTGACGTGGGAGGTACAAACGATCTAGGATGAATACTTCTGTGCATATTCATCATCTTGCGGGTATCTCTATCTAATTGGCGCGGCTCCTCTACTGTCTACTTCACTACTCCGAAGGAGTAGAGCAGAACTGGAACGGCAAGCATATTAGTTGCAGACAGCTTGTTCTTCCCCGAAAGATCGGAAGACCAAATCTTTCGGCGGCGGTGTCTGTATTTGCCGCGGAGAGAATCTTTTATTTGTGATACATCCTGGATGTGCCTTTGTTGCACACTCAGATATGTATAGGTCTGTCCGGAATCCAGATGTCTTAGGATGCTTCCGTCTGAGAGCTGCGCATCTTCAGGGAAATCCCCGCATCGTTCTTTCTTGAGGTGGACGACTGCACATTTGTCCAACCAGAACTCCATACCAATTGGCCGCGAATATTCTTCGACCACCCTAAGAGCGTTTTTTAGTTCGCACTCTCCGGAGGCATAAAGTTTAAGGTCATCCATATAAAATAGATGGGTGACCTTATGCCTCCGGTCGCTGGGTGGTCCACATTGATATCAGCGGGTTTGGCGGAGCTCAACAGACAACGGCAGTAGTGAGATGCAGAAGAGGAGAGGACTCAGGGAGTCACCCTGGAGAACTCCTCTCCTAAATGCCACCTGCTCTGTCGTAACCCGCTGTGCACCTGATGTTATGGCGAAGCGGGTCTTCCAGAGCGGCAGCAGCTGTTCTATGCATCTCACTAGTGGTGCTGGTACCGCAAGACATTCGAGCAAGTACAACAATAGCTCATGCTATGTAGTATGCCTTGCGGTAATCAATCCAGGCCATCGATAGATTCCGCTTGTATTGCACAGAATCCTGTATAATACAGCGGTCTATCAGCAGGCTGTCCTTGCAACCTGTCATGCCCTTCTTGGCACCACGCTGTTCCTGTATCTGCTGGAAGACCGGATTAACAGACCTCAGTGTCCTAGCATACAAGATAGGTGTAAATATCTTGTAGCAGGAGTTGAGGCAAGTGATCGGTCTATAGTTCCTCGGGTCGGAAAGATCCCCCTTTTTGGGGATCAGCACAAGTTGATGCTGAATCATATTTGATATTATTTTCATGTTAGGATTATGTTAAAAGTTCCAGGGATCTTTAAGAATTAATAAAAAACTTCAAGGTGAGACGACTTATGATTTAAAACATTGCGTTGTTCAATTCATTCGTTCATTATATCTTCATGACATAAGCTATTTACAAGCTAAGTTTGATATTTTTCACCAGAAGCCTGCCCACGTATACTTAAAGCAGAGTGAGGAGCCAGAAGATGACGATAAGTTTAGGACATTGTTGGTTCCTCATGGCTAAATATTTTTTAAACTAAAGTTATTTTTCCTTGTTTTTCATAACTAAATTATGCAGAGGTTAATAAAAAATTTGTCAATTCCCCAATAACGAAAAATTTTTTTAGTCCAATCCATTCATGAAAATATGAAATATTGTTAACTTTCTATGCACAGTGTAGTTAAAATATTACACTAAATTTTTTCCTCAGATCGACAGAAAATTTCTTTTGAGAACAATTTGTTTCAATAACAAATTTAAAGGTGAACTAAATTTTCCAAGATATATTTAATTAATCATCTGCTTATAGAAACATGGCACGTTGGAATTTATCTAAAATAAATGTAATTATTTTAGATATTACGCTGAATTTATTAATAGCTCCGAATGTACCAAAAATAACTATAGGAAGGTATTTCAGCGTACCTATGTAAACAATATACGTGAAATTACTGGAAGATTTTTTATTTACATCAAAATGTTTACTTCGAAGATAATGTATTGGCCACAAAATATGCAGAATTATGGTTATAATATCTACCTAATATTATGATTGTTAAAAATAGCTTTCATAATAAATGATACCTGCTGCCTGATCGCATAGGCGTTTTGTTTTGAATTTTTTTTGTTAATTTACAAGTGATGAGTCGGGGTATTAAAATAACATAAATTATTTTTAACTTCAAAAACAGTATAATGGCTCAATTAATACCCGTGACCTTGCCCATTCGATTAGTTTTTGCTAGTACCTTGTCAACAGAAAATATTTTGTCATATTTACATGTTCACGTGTTCTCAATTAATACCATTAAATTTTACCAAAAAAAAAAAAAAATTAACAAGATTTTAAATCTACACAATTTACCCTTGATTATGAAAAAAAAATATTTCGTAAATATTTCACAAATTTTCTAAAAAATAACTAGGTGGGCACATCACTTACGCAACTTTTCTTTCTCAGATTTTAATCGTTTCTTTTTGCAAAACTTACTTCATTTAAGTATTGCTAGTACAATATCCCCTAGGTTCCATGCTCGAAAGTTAAGATTTGGCATAACCTTTTCATCAGCCATCACTTGTTTGGATTACAAAGAATGTTTTATTCTCCTAGTAAATGTTAGTTGTAAGGTTGTAAGGTCGCGTATAGATAGACATTTTGCAAATCGTCTTCATAAATAATGAATTTTCACAAGTTCAACACACTGGACAAAAGAGACATACCCATCTCTTCTTGCCACTTTTTATTTCAAAGACGAAGGATACAGCTTTCCTGTGTACCAATTAGTGAAAATTTGTCAGCGGTTTGCAAAATGCCAGATTATGCAATATGACTGAGTCACATACAGTAAGAGTCATAATAAAGTACCCTATTTGAAGTGGCCGCCATTTTGTCATTGCGCGTTTCGCATCAATTTTCATTCGATAGTCCTGTAGCGCAGATATTTCATAATGAATACACACCACAAAATATTCAAAAGTTGTGACTTTATTAAAAACAATGAGCCAGTTATTTCAATGCAGCGAAATTTTCGTAACATTCATCCTCGTCGCTCGGCTCCAACTGGAAAGATAATACAACGTTTAGCTCAAAGCATATTGCAAGACCGCGAGAAAGTCGTTCAAATAAGAATATCAAGCGCATGAGAGATAGTATTGCAGAAGAACCAAGAACGCCAACAAAAACATGAGCCACGCCATTGCATACGCTTCCATATAAGATCCAGATGGCACGTCAGCTACAGCCCAGAGACCATAATACTAGAACAAAAGGTATATGCCAATATCTCTCAGACCCTGCAGTTAGCAGGCCTAGCAGCTGAAAGACAACTTCCATCGAGAAATAGAGGACATAACACCATATGTTCAAATCTTGTATTTGATTATGGCTCTCCCTGAACAACTTATCACCAAGTATAAACTAGTTGTAGATGTAAGTAATCCATATACAATCGAATAGTTTTTGTATTTGTAATACAGTTTGTGAAAGGCCGATTTTGCTGCTGTCTGTAAATGTATAGTCTGCAGCAGTCGATTTTTATGTAACATACTTGAGTGTTTTGTTTTTGTTTTTCGTCATTATTAGCAATATATTATTAAATACAGAAAACGCAGTGGGCTTATAAAAATTTTAAATATGCATTTCAAATGAAGTCTCTAATGAGTATATTATTGTACCTATTATGTACAAAGATATTAAGTACAATGGCTTAAAATTAGTTATTTTTCTCTATTTCTATATAGGTACTTCATAGAAATACTTTTTTTAAGAGTCCTGTTATTTAAAATTACAAATAATTTTGATATTTCACTTATAAATATAGGTTCGATTTTACTTCTTACATTTAGTATTGACCTCTTCATCAAATAATCTCAAGGGTTTTAAACCTTTTTAAATATTTTCCCATTTTCTGATTTTTTTAAATTATTTCTTGAACAAATAAAATTACTGTTGAGGAGCTTTTTCAAAATTCACTTACGATCGGTGTTATCAACATTTTAAAGCGAGTTTTATTGACAAGAAGTCATGTATAGGGCGACAGTAGGCCTGCATCGCATAGCCGCGTACTTAATATAATTACATCAACCTGCATATATCAAAACATAGATAACATAATAAACTATTCTATACATAAAAAAAATATATATAAAAAAAAATCAGTTGGAGATACGGCTCTCTACTATGAAACCCTTGAAATGCAAGGTAAATATATATACAGATGACGTTCTTTCAAATTTTAAGATAGTTTCACAAACAACTAGGTAACAAGTCTTTTGATCTTTTAACTAATTTGATAAATCTAAAATATGTGTACAGATTTTACTACATTTAAAATGTACAGCGTAATTTTAAGACCATCACCTTGTATAAAAGGAATACTCTAGGACGCATTTGATTTGCCAGGATGGGAAAAGGGCTGCTGAACCGCCCACACTGTTCGCATTTGTGAAGAGGGTGGATGAAGAGCAAACCTACACAAGGCCTATTTAACTCCTGTTACCCAATATTGGATACCATCATTGAAGGCGTCAGGAATTTACATTTTATATAGTCCTAGAAGTTGTTGACTATAACTATAAATACAACTTCAATAGTTTCATGTTAGTAGTATCCTTCATCTTTTAAGAGCAGGGGTTTTATTTAAATATAAATTGAATAGTAAATAAAATTACATAAATTGGTGCGTAATTTCAGAGCGGTATTCAAATAGTATGTGAACATACGAGTGTGTTAGGTTATATTTTTTATTTAAACATTTAAATTAACTATGTTTGGCCATATTTTTTTCTCTTTCGGTTTCCCGATGCCGGTCAGTCCTACCGTGGCCTCCGACGTCTCACGGGAGTCGTGCCGGCGCATCAACTACAGCCACTCCCCACATCCCGCAGGGTTAGTGACTGTAGATACCAGAATCGTGTGCCCTAAGCAGACGGAGAGAACCCAGAATGACCGCCTTCTGCATTTGGCCTGCCAGCCACTCGGCTGATTTTTGGCAGGCCGGTATGATCTTCAGTTCCGAGAGCAGCGTAGGCTTTATCCCTCCGAGTACACCGATTATAAGGACGACCATTTTTACCGAGTATCCTGGGTACAGCACTTGGAGCTCGTAGCGGAGATCGCGATACTTGGTCCGTTTCTTCTCCTCCTTCAAGGTGATGTTTTTATCCGCAGGTGCCGAGAACTCGATGACATACATTACCTTGAGTTGATGGTCGAGGAGAACTATGTCAGGCTTGTTGGCTTGGATTAGCCTGACAGTCGGGAACGAGTAGTTCCAGTAAATCCGGCATTCTCGTTCTCGACAACGGACTGAATATCTCCGGGGACGTAAGGCAGCACTGGTGTCTGGTCTACCTCGTACGAGTGCCTTAGATGGTAGTATAGCACTCGTAATGCCGCGTTATGCCGGTGGATGTAGGCCGATATCACATATACGGGACATGCAGATAGTAGGTGCATGAACAATTCCGGCGCCAGATGGCAGGTCCTGCAGTAGATATCAGGAACCTCTACACGCCACACGCGGCTATGGTAGACCAAGGTGTTGAAAACACCATCTTGGCAGGCCATAATGAATCCCTCGGTCTCCGACTTAAGCCCTGCTGACCTTAGAAAGGAGGTCAGCCTGGTCGATAAACCCAGTGTTTCTATGTTCTTATAGAAGACACCATGCTGGGGTTTATCAACGTGCTGCCGAAACAGGTTTTCCTGTTCGGCAGCTCTGATTCGGGCTTTCAGACGATCTGGCTGAAGTTCGGTGACTGACTCAACATCAGCACCTCGCCGGCCTCCTCGCCTGATGTCAAATGCGAGACCGAGTTCATCTGCGGCTCTTTTTGCTGCCTTGAACAATACTGCTCCCACTCCTACAGTTTCGTGATGTTTTACGAGCCTCAAGAAGGGATATGAGCTCCTGAGTATGTTACATGCCATACTCAGAGCTACTCTGCCATGCGTACACTCCAGGCTCAAGAGTCCTCGGCCCCCCCGTTGACGTAGGAGGTACACACGAGGAACGGACGATCTAGGATGAATACTTCTGTGAATATTCATCATCTTGCGGGTATCCCTATCTAATTGGCTTCTCTACTATCCACTTTACTACTCCGAAGGAGTAGAGCAGAACCGGAACGGCAAGCATATTAGTTGCAGACACCTTGTTCTTCCCCGAAAGTTCGGAAGACCAAATCTTTCGGAGGCGGTGTCTGCACTTGCAGCGGAGAGAATCTTTTATTTGTAACACATCCTGGATGTGCCTTTGTTGCACACCCAGATATGTATAGGTCTCTCCGGCATCCAGATGTCTTAAGATGCTTCCGTCTGCGAGCTGCGCATCTTCAGGGAATTCCCCGCATCGTCCTCTCTTGAGGTGGACGACTGTACATTTGTCCAACTCGAACTCCATACCAATTGCCCGCGTATATTCTTCGACCACCCTAAGAGCGTTTTGCAGTTCGCGCTCTTCGGAGGCATAAAGTTTAAGGTCATCCATATAAAAATCTATTTTGTGACCTTATGCCTCCGGTCGCTGGGTGGCCCACATTGATATCCGCGGGTTTGGCGGAGCCCAACAGACAACGGCAGCAGTGAGATGCAGAAGAGAAGAGGACTCAGGGAGTCACCCTGGAAAACTCCTCTCCTAAATGCCACCTGCTCTGTCGTGACCCGTTGTGCACCTTATGTTATGGTGAGGCGGGTCTTCCAGAGCGGCAGCAGCTGTTCTATGCATCTCACTAGTGGTGCTGGTACCGCAAGAGATTCGAGCAAGCACAATAATAACTCATGTGATGTTGTATCAAATGCCTTGCGGTAATCAATCCAGGCCATCGATAGATTCCGCTTGTATTGCACAGAATCCTGTGTAATACAGCGGTCTATCAGCAGGCTGTCCTTGCAACCTGCCATGCCCTTCTTGGCACCACGCTGTTCGTGTAACTGCTGGAAGACCGGATCAACAGACCTCAGTGTCCTAGCATACAAGATATGTGTAAATATCTTGTAACAGTACGTCCCTCGACGAACCGGTCCGTAATCTGCTGCCCCTCGTTCAACCATGAAACGTTCAACCGTTGAAAGCTCGCGCCAGACGGCGGTGAGTGGAAGGAAATTTCTTCCACCACCAGTTGTTAATGCCGTCTGGGCCCGGGGCAGCGAAGTTCTTGGTACCAACAAGTGCTTGTTGGACTTCCTCCGTACTGATTGCCGGGCACACTTCTTCTGGCTCTTCAAGATGTCTGTAACACAGAGGCTCGAAGTGTGCAATTGATGGAGTGTCGCTATTGAATGGACGCGTCGTTTCGTAGATTCCCTTCTAGAAGGTTTCGACATATTCTACAGTCGGCGGATTATTTACAACACGCTGTGGCTCTTGAAAGAGGCTAGAATGATTCGTACGGAACAAATTGTTTTGTTCCATACTTCTCACCCGCCTCTTCAATGTTTTTTTTATCGCCATGAGCGCTCGGATCCTATCTAGACAGTGCTGCTTGATGGTAAGCATCACTGTCAGATTTAGAGTATGGTATTGACGTCTTAATCCGGCTGCTATGCGCCGGATTCTGGGAGTAAAAACTCTACCAGTCGTCTTATATTCCACCACACTCTGGATATGAGAAGCGTGTTGTCTGGCCGACTGTATCTTGCCCTCGATTTTCTGTACACGCCGCTTGGCTTTCTCGACCCCGTGATTGGTTGACCTCTTACGGGGGACGAGTTGCTTCGCGGCGTTGTACACGGCACAGTTGATTTGCCAGATGTCTGCATCTTCCGGAATTTCCTCATCGATGACCACGTCCATTCTAGCCAGGTCTTGTGGCTTTAGGTTAGCCCTGGTGTTAAGGCTAACCCTCGTCCTTAAGTCTAAGTCGGTGAACTCTAAAGGATGTTTCCCATCAGCTGATAATTGCCACGGTGGGACTGCGGCTGGCAGTTCTTCCGGCTGACGGGGTGCCCTTACATATCCTGTCATGAGCAGAAAGAATACTTGATCTCTCAGGTGTAGTTGAGAGAAGGCGCGATGCTCTGGATGCATTTCGCACCAAAGTGCATGCAGTCGCGCCATATATCCCCTTCGCTCAGGTTCGCTACTCTCGCGGCAGGTCAGCAAGTCATCCCGAAGTTCCCTCGTCCACTTAAAGCGTCCATGTACAATTGGATTTTCATCTTCGTTAGGACCGTCCGGTAAGGCCTCTCCCATCTGTCCTTGACCTCGATCCGACTAAGGTCGATTGTGAGGGGCCCTTCTTAGGTTATATGGAACCCATAGCAGTAAAAGTACCAGGGTGGTTAGCCCTGGTACTCCCGGCCGGCATTTGTCAGGCACAGTTGCCTCTGCCTGTCCAGGGTGCACCAACGCGGGGGTTGCCAGTCCTTTGCACCCCTTGGCCATATTATTGTTATTATTATTATTATAATTACTATATTATGGAAAACAGTTCTTGACTGATTTGAGATGTGTTAATAAAGAAAGACAACATTTTTCCTATGTGTTGTGTTGTTTAGTGAATAGCGGTGAGGATTGATGGCAGATCAACTTCTTACTGAAACGGTATAATGCTGTTTAGATTCATATAGAAAAAAGATAGACAAAGGCAACGAATTTTTTTTCGTATTTTCTAATTGCAGTTGTGATGACGTGTACACCTAGATCCGTTGATTCTAGTATATATTACAATTTAAAATAAAAAATTGTAAGCCCCTGCTAATTACTATTAAATTTTCAAACACAAATATCCATTAATATTATGTCAGTCAGTTGACCTCTGTGGTTTAGATAACTTTGAAAATATCACACATATCCTGTACAAAATTTATATTAAACTTACGTGTTTTATAATAAACTGGTGTCAAGTATAGCCTACATCGCTAATAGAGCAAATCAGCCAAAGTTCTTATAACTTCTTTATCGATATAGCTAGAAACTAGTTAATGAGACAAGTTGATTTGAAAATTATGGAAACATCTATTTTATGTAAATCGCATTTTTTCTTTCCTCTAAAACCTGAATAACTTGCTAGTTGGAATTGCACAATATAAGTAAATAGTTTGATATTGAATTAATTCTATTAACGTTTACATTATATGCAATTAATTTAAGACAATAATACAGCCATTTTAGTGACTGTTTGTAATAAAACATTGCATATAACTCTAAAGGCATTCTAGATTATTTCCTTGTTTTTATTATTGATCGAATTGAGATTATTATATGCAAATGTTGTTAAACGTTGATAAAGATTAATTTATCTAAATAAATAAAAGTACGTATTGGAACAAGTTGAAATATACTAATGATATGTAATCTATTTTACTTAGCATTGGCAGCTTTAGTAATAATTATGTGTTACGGTTGAATTCATCATTGTGAGAAATATTTATGTATATTAAGTATAAAAATCAACTAGTTCATTAACTTTATTTATAAATTACATTTTTAACATCATATTCGAAAATTTACTTCACAAAAATTACACAGCCACACGAAAAAGATATTTCTGATCTGGGGGTCTGATCATATTTACTATATGTTTTTGGGGTCGCTGAATCCGAATCCGAGGTCTATTTGACCCCATCACATCAGGATTTTGCCATAACCTCAAAAAACCCATAATTTCAACTATTAAACGCATATAACCCTAACAATGAAGTTGTAATCTGAAAACCCAAGCTCTTAAACGCCATAACTCACTTTACCAAAAATCTATCAACTCCAATAACCATGTATGTCAGACATTTAACTTGATATGTACTCGTATCTGTTACGTCTCCAAAAATGCTCTAATTTTATGCACATTAATTCATGAGTCTTTGTATATCAATGATAAATCTACGTATTTTGGTACCTGGTTCTAGAAAACATTTTCTTTCAAAGAATTCAAAGCTCATGATTTGAAAACATTATTTTAATAAACGTAGAAATATAGACTTTTAGGGTGAAGGTGTTCTTACGACACAACAGTATGTGTCGGGTGCTTGAGACAAAACAAAAATTGTGCGAGAAAAGGTGCAATGGTCAGAGTTATGCGGTTATTAAAATAACGTACATATCAAGTTAAATGTCTGGCGTACGTGGTTATTGGAGTTGATAGAATTTTGGTTAAGTGGGTTATGGGGTTGTGGGGTTTAAGAGCTTGGGTTTTCAGGTTATAACTTAATTCTTAGAGTTATATGCATTTAATAGCTGAAATTATGGTTTTTTGAGATTATGGCAAAATTCTGATGTGATGGGGTTAAATAGACTTCGGATTCGGATTCAGCGACCCCAAAAACATTTGGTAAATATGGTCAGACCCCCAGATCAGAATTTTTTTTTGTGTGGCTGTGTTATTATTAGTAATATTTTATTCATTTGCATTAAAAGGTCACGTCTCAAGGTTATATCATCACCATCAACATTATATCTCTGTGAGCAATAGAAATATTCAATTTCTAATGCCATCAGTTAAATGTCATATATTCGAATATTATTGGCAGTGTTCAGTTGTTGTTGGGGTTGCACACCGAGTTGATCTGTTGTTCCGTTATAAAAATCGTTACCTTGTGTATGAAATGAGTAACTATGGAATAATTTAGACTGTAGTTGGGTTGTCATTCCAGACTGTTATTACTTAGAACTTTATTTCAGTTCAGTATGATAGTACATTAATTACATCGATGGAATGCACTTCAGCTATTAGCAGTATGGTCGAGAAACTTTATGGATTCTGCAAATAACCGAATCTTACAGACTCTGGTATTTTATCATTCGCCTTGCATATCTTACAGGCCTTGGTGTTTATGATTCACCTTGCATAAATATTACTTTATATAATTTTCTTATCTTCCTAACTTTTCTAATTAACGTTTTACATTTTATATACGTCTTGACAAGTATTGATACGTGTTTAAATAATTTCACATTCATTCGACATGTGATCGACCTTGGATTTTCTGGGGCTAGCGACTTCTCGATATTCTGTCAATCTATCACATTATAGCTCCGCGGTTGAGATTCTTCCCTTTTCATAGTCAGTCGTCTTAGTGGCCGGACGTACATTTTGTGTCTTGTAGTAGTGAGAGATTGAAATTTTGATCCAAAATTATTTTAGTGAATGTTAATCATCGTTGTTTTGGGATTATTTCTTTCACCAATTTAAAGGATACTACTTGGTATCTTATAGGCTAAATGCTGGATTATTTAGGGTGCTACTTAGTATTTTGTCAGCTAAATGCTGGATTGTTTCTACAAATAAGCATGTGTATGGACGTAGGACTTTGCCCTATAGAAAGTGTAAGTTAATTAAATTAGGACGATAATTGACAAGTACTTACTTGTGTTTCTTATTTAATTTTAGGCGGTTTTCACTGGACTTTTATTAGAGTACCACGAGACTTTCACTGGGTTCCGACTTGATGAATTATTCTTAGGAAAGATGGCTATCACTTGGCTTTTATTAACTATCACGAGACTATCACGGAGTTATCATAGGACTTTTACTGGGTTTTGATTTGGTCAATTGTTCTTTAAAATAAGAACATTATATAACTCCGCTAGGTAATTTCTTCATGTCGTAAATGTGGTTTTTATGTACTTTTGATGTCATGGAAAATGGAATTTTATCAGGTCTTGCTAAGGTGCACAGTGGAGCTGGAATAGAGGGTTGATTTGTGTTTTCGACAAATTTTAGTCAGTTAGTCGGTTTGGTTAATGGAACAATATTAGTCTGGTATTGAAGAAACCAAAAGGATTGAACACACCTTCCCACTCTCGAAAGTTAAGTATTATTTTTTTTTATTTTCTTTTATATACTTATTAAAACTTTTGAACTTGATGTAAATAATTAATCATTTTTTCTGTGCACTTTAATTTTTTTCAATTTTACTTATTCAAATTTAAATTTAATACTGGTACCCATGATGTCAATATGGTCCAGTCAAATTAGATCTCTGATAAATCGATGACTTTTGATTGCGATAAATGTAATAGTAGTGTTATCTAGATATAAATATTTTTCTTATGTGGTTTTATGTAAACTACATGCAATTGCATTTGGTGTAAATCTACCTACTGGTATTATATACGTTTGTTTGGGAACAGTTTATAAATTTAAAAATTTCACATACCTAATTGTACATAATTTTCCTTTTTAAACCTGGCTGATTAACTTGACTTGATATAATTAAACATTTTGTTAAATTTATGTTGTTTTATTTCCCAGAATAGGTTTCATTAAAAATATAGTGTGGTAAGGTATACCATATTATCTGATCAACTATTAATTGTTTATTTCTTGAATTTAGAGCACTGAAAAGCTGAAGGCACCAGTTTCGCCTGTATGATACTGATAACCCAACCTCAGATATAACGAGCTAGCCGAGAATTGTTAAGGTGTTCAATTTCATTTTGGCACAACGTCACGTATTGGACGTGAACAATGTTATATTTGGCCTCCCAACGTGAATTAACGTCTCATTTTGACGCCTAGCATTGCATTTTTTGACGCCCAACGTGTATAGCATGTTCATTTTAAGGTTGAAATAGGCGTGCGAGTGGGAATTTTTGCAATAATAATAATATATATTATAATCCCTTTTCCTACGGGATGTGGAGAGTGGTAGTAGTTAATGCCGGCGCTACTTCCGTAAAGTGACAAAGTCTATGAGAGAAGCGTTTGGCATCGATCCTACCGAGAAAAAGAAACAGATACAAATAAGAATAGGGTATCCCAACAAGAGATGTGTTCAGAATTTGAATAACTAGCTCATAAAATAAATGAAAATGTCTTCGATGGTTTGTTTTAGCGCTGAAATTTTGTGGATTGTTAGCATAGACCTTTTCATTAACATAGCTCCAAAGGAAGAAGTCTAGCGTGGTAAAATCGCAAGATCATGGTGGCCAGTCAGTGTTTCCTCTAAATGAAATTACTCGCCCAGGAAACTTGGTTCTTAAAAGAGCTATTGTTTCTTGGGCTGTGTGGCTCGTTGCAATGTCTTGCTAGAACTATGTCAGCCAAGTTCAAATCTGTCACTTCGAACCATAGAAACCGATCACGATAGAGTGCTTCAATCATATTTACGACATCGTCTGCGCTTTTTTCGAAAATGTACAGATTAATGATATCTCCACTCGAGGACGCATTCGGTTGTTCTTGAATTACATGTGGGTTTTTTGCGCCCTATATTAGACAGCTTTGCTTATTCTTTTCCATCTACACATTCATGCACTCGTTGGATATTTTTATTAAATCTCCAGTACAATTACTCGCAGGTGTTCGTCCATACGGACAGAGTGACTGGTAATCTGGTAATCTGGTAATTTTTATGAAAAACGCCTTTCAATATTTGCAAATTCTCAAACTTTTCTTTATCTATTTTCAAAAGCTCTCTATAGAGATTGGGTACATCTACTTCAGCATTTTTTCCATTTCTTCTTCTGGGAAGAACCGTCCATCCATCACTATAATTAAGTTTGTATTCAATATTTCCTAATAGGTTATATTTTAGACATCGAACATCTGTGACCTGCGGGTCGCCTTTTTTAAATCCTGACCGTGTAGAATTGTAATAGGACAAGCAAGAAAGCTATTTAAAAAAAAGCCGAACCCATGACACATTACACTGAATCGTCTAAGCTTAAGCCTAGCAGACCTACAAACAGAAACATACCCGGCTGGAGTGTACATATCTGTGTTACGAAGTTTTCTTTCAATAACAGAATGCATGGAGTTACACTCCATCTAGGTATGTCTCTTTTCTAAGTACTTTTGAATATTTGTAATTTTTTTCATCATGCTTCACTGCAGGAACATGTTGCTTATTACAACGTTGCAATTTTGATAAGTACAACCGTCACTATATGTTTATACTTCATCTCCCTCATCGGTAACTAGATTAGAAATGAAAGAGTGCAATATGAAAGCAAACTCGTTTCCAGTTAATGTCCCCTCCCCTTCATGCTATAAATAACATTGACCGTCAAGGTTCTTCAAATTAAAAATGGTAAAATTCTGCACCACAAGTTTACTTTTGTAGTACATTGCTGACGCATTGGTAAATGGAGCCATAAGAACACTATGCAGATCCATTCTTTCTCTTCCTTATATTTGGCTTTTTCATTTCTGGCAGCCACCTTTCTCCTCAAATGTTCAGTGAAAACTAATTCATCGATATTTCCAGTTTTAAACCAAGGCAGATGTCGCATTGATCTTTGTTCGATCTAAATAGACTGAAATTCATATCTGAAAATTCATGACTAAATGAAGCAACAGACAAGACAGCTATTTTCGCTTTGTTGCATACTTCCGTGTAAAAATGATATAAATGATTTTTTGACATCCAAATCAGTTCCAAATATTTTTTATAGGAAGTTGATCCCAGTAATGCGAATATAAATATGGAAGGCTATTTAAAAAATATTTTAAGAACTCACTTGTCTTGCACTCCTATTTTTATTGAAAACCCATTCTCTGTTCCCTTTAGTTAGTCCTTTATATTCTTCCCCTTTGCTCCTTTTTATTTTTTGCTTAAAAATATCCCACTCTACTTTATTCATGTGTCTCCTTTTTTCCTGATTCTTCTTGTAACTTCTTGTGCTTCAGTGTGAATGTCACCTATATGGTTTACCTCTTCTAAACTGCTTTCAACCTTATTTACATTTGTAGTAGCAATAATATTATGTGTGTCAAATCAGTTTCGTTCTCGATCAGATCAAAATCATGATTATTAGGAACGGCGAGTTCAACAGTTACTTGGTTTGCTGCCACCACGCTTTGCTACTTACAAATTGCATTACGCCGCTATCATTTTCAAAGTTGGACTTATCATTCGCTCTATGAAGTCTGCTTTCAAGTTTAACAGCATATTGAATTATTTCATCATCAGAAACGAAAGACTTTGGGATATTACCTTGAACTTCTGAAATGGCACTATTAATAGTGTTTTCACTTCTTGATGCACTGCAACTTATAGGCTGTTTTGTGGTTTCTATAGGCGCTTTGATATTTATCCGGGCAACATTGGCATTTCTTATCATTTCCATTATTTTTGCAGTTCTTGAAGACATTGTCTTGCAAAATGGAAAATAAATGTTTTTTATTATCTAGGTACCTGGGGTGGACTTAAATCCTCGTAAGGTTGGTACTCAGAATGTCTTTACAATGTTTGTTTAATTTTAAAAACTCGTGACTCTCAACAACTGATATTTAGGTTCGAAGTATTGAAAGGAAAACCAATAAATTATTATCAGACTAGAAACATTACTACTTTATCTCAATAAATATAATATACCACTTTTGGTAAAATAATGCAATTATTTATTACTTACCTTAATTGCAATATTTTTGGAGACTATATTGACAAACCGTCGTTCGCCATTAAGAACTGATGACTTTTAATATTCACTAATCAAGTAGAAAGTTACGAGGTTTTAATAATACTCAATAGATGGCACTACGTTAGCAAACGAGTTACTAGGTTTTGAAACATCATAGCTATTTAAGTATTAGAAGTCAGAATAAAGCAATATCAATTTCGCCAAATTTTTACTTACGATGATTTTGCCACATTTTGACGGGAAATATGTTAAACAGCGAATGCTGTTTTTGTCAAATATTTTTATTGATTTGTATTAATCACCCCTTAAATAAATAATTTCTTCTTTTTCGATTAAAAGTGATTTATTGTTTGTTTTTCTCAGCTAAAATCTTTTTCTCGTAGATTTTTCTATAATTTGATAATACAGTTTTGAGGGCACCCTTCATTTTCTTTAAGTCCACTTAAAATGTTGTTAGTTTTTTTTAATAAAATGAATGACCTTTTCTTATGATGACATTTCATTGTCTTTATTTTCAATTATCTCGTCGGATTCTGGTGTTTAAGATCGTCGTATGTGTTGAGGATAATACTGAAGCACTGTCCATTTCCACTTACAAAATAAGTGTTAAAATGTTTTAAAGAACAGTCACAAAATTCACAAACTTGTATTGAATTTCAGGTAATTTATGTATAATGATAATGTGTTAAGTTTTCTACAGTTTCTGGTAAAATTAAATTGTTAAAAAAATCCCTAATTGGAAAAATAGATTAACCATTAAGTTCAATTCAAAATATTTTTAGTGTACTAGTTAAAAAGTCTTGATTAATTTTTCAAAATTTTTTTATTAAACTGTTGTTAATTTCATACTTTAGAACTATTCAAAAACTAAATAGGGATATATTATTTTATTTAATTTTTAAATAACAATTGAAATTTAATTTATTTTATGAATTTCATTCAAAAAAGAAAGTTAAAATAAAGATATCGCACTGTTGCAGAAAATCAAAATTATTCTCGTAGAACTATTTATCGGACAATTACTAATTGTGAGCAAACTATGTCATGTATGACCTTCCAAGAAATGGAAGATCTAGTATTTTTAGCAAAGCAAGAACCGAAAGATTGGTAAGAAGGGCGAAAAACAAACTTTTCAGTGAGAAAACTGGCACGCCAATATCGAATATCTGAGATCATATAGCGAGAACTATCTT
This sequence comes from Rhamnusium bicolor, assembly GCA_029963845.1. Lineage (NCBI taxonomy): Eukaryota > Metazoa > Arthropoda > Insecta > Coleoptera > Cerambycidae > Rhamnusium > Rhamnusium bicolor. The sequence continues at coordinate 49,033 of JANEYF010005148.1, forward strand.
GATATGGCCAAAAATACAGAAAAAGAAGAAAAGCCCCAAAATCACAGCCAACCAACTAGCAAGAATCCCAATATGCTGGCTAAAGAGAGACTAAAAAGAGTACATTTTGTTAACAATCGAGTGATCATTATGGATGACGAAAAGTGTTTTACACTAAGCAACTCTAAAATGAAGGGAAATAAATGATGGTTTTTATACTAATATTGCAGAGGTCCCTAACAATGCAGATATAAACAAAATGTCAAAATCGATTGATATGGTGCGCCATTTTCCCGAGTCGTATATCCAGGCCTTATGAGAGTTGGGTAAGAGGTGAAGCACTGGACCGTCAAAGCTACATCGATAATTGTCTTACGAAATTGGTAAATTTTATTGCAGAAGACCACGCTGGGGATGATATTATGTTTCTGGCCAGACCTTGCGTCCTGTCACTATACCAGACAAATTCAAAATTGGTTAGCAGACTAAAACATACCATTTGTCTACCAACGTACCAACATACCAACGACAATCCCTCTTACCTTCCCCAGGCTCCTCCCATAGAACATTTTTGGGCTTTTTTGTCTTGAGAAGTTTATGACGGAGGATTGGAAGTCCAAAATGAGGAGGAACTTCGACGCAGTGTATACAGAAGAGTCCAAGAAATCGATTTAAATGCCGTTTAAAACCTATTGCTAGGCGTCTGCAGAAAGATGCACCTTGCGGAAGACCATGGCCCTCTTTATTTAATTTAAGATCATAACTCTGTTACTTATGAAATAGTTAATTACTATGTATTACAAAACCTTAAGTAAATGCATTTTCTTTACAAAATGATTGAAATTTGTGCTAAAACTTATGGAGCATACATTAGTAACGCATTGCATCAATCACTGCCCGGAACCTTCCAAGCATGCTCAAAATGTAGTTGCCGATAAGCTGCTGTGTAATTTCCTCCTATAAAGCTGGCAGCGCCTCTTGAAGCTCCAAAACGTTTATGGGCTCAGACATGTGGTTCTTTAAGCATCTTTGGAGGAAAATCACATGTACTCAACGGAATTAAGGTGCAAGCGGTAATGAAAACGTCGAAAAAAATATAATTTTCAACACCAACTTCGTTGCGATAAATTAAAGCATGTCTCATGATGATTTCTTGCCGCGCCACCAATCTATCGAACACATGAAGCTTCATCCTGAGAAATGCCAGTCTGCACTATTAGACTACTTGCAAAAGGAACTACTGGTTAGATATAATGTAGCAATATGCGAGATTTCGATACACACGTAGACGTCTGATATCGTTTTGTAGATAATATCTTGACTCGCCGGCAAAGTGAATGTCATCCCAGGGAGTTTCTAAGAGTATTTGTTGTGCCTACTCTATCGCTTCGATTCTACTAATAATGACAGATACCTCAATGGACGGTAGGATATTACCCCAACTTTGGTTAATCAATTTTGGACAGTTTGGTCCGAAATTACAGTTTGTAGCATTTTGAAGATAAGTTTGGTGCCGATGAGCAGTTGCAACGGGGTTCCTTCTCATATTAATAGTGAGAATGTGATCCTCTCGTATGATGGTTCTGCCTTGAGACCCACGCCCAGGTCTTCTTAACGTTGTTTCAGATTCCCGATATCGTGCGAGAAGTTTGAAGTCACACTTTGATTCATCCGAACAAAATTGACTGTTGAAGTAACTGAACAGAAAAATTTGCTTGTTCTTCTGTCAGATGACTGCTCAGTATATTCTGTAAAAAATTTAGAATAAATCATAAAAAAATAGAAACACAAAAACGTAGTATAGGATGACTAAAAGGTCTAGCGACTAAACTTAACTTAAACTATCGTATCACTCAAAAATATTACCAATCAGCTTTACAAAAACACTGCTGCAAAAGGAAACGTTAAAAAAGGCAAGCAATAGAACCAGTAATAATCTTTATTCACTTTTAAGTTATTAGTATCAGCGTCTAAATTCGAGTAACGATACACATAAACACGTAATTACTGAATTCTATATTAAATGTTAAAAGTACGTGTTTTGCTTGATGTTGTTTTCTGGGATATATTTGAATTGAAATATCTGTTCCAGCTGTTTGTATATTATAAATAAAAAAAGTGTTTATTTAATAAAACCAGAAATGTTCTTTCATTAAGATGTACAAAGGCTGTAACGAGAGCTTAGTGCATTGTCTTGCTTTAAACGTCCATATACACAGACTTAGATAGGCGTCCTCAACAAAACACTTCAAAATACAACAAAGATCATGCAAGTGGTATTAAAAACAAAAGATATAAAACCAATAAAACTTGGATAAAATGTAAGCTCTTGATAAATTCTCCCATATGGTAACTCTAGGTACGTATGTCTTTTCTCTTTATTATTTGAAATAATGCTGTTATCAACTACAATAATTATACAATGGTTTCAGGGTACAGATTTCTTGTTGTAAAATGCCAATTCACTGGCGGACAAAAAAAAAATATATTTTGTAACATGTACCTGAATAGCATATTCCACTGGAATAAAGCCTTCTGATTACTTAAATGACTAGCAAAAAGTCGTAATATGTAACGTTTCCTTGTTACATTAATAAAACATTATGGGCAGGAATAACATTATTGTTAATTTTACTAATCTATTTATTACTATATATCAATGATGTATATGACATATATTAGGCTTATATAGATATATCTACAAAGATAGAGAATAATTTTTAAAAAGCATATGCTCTGTCCATTTTTTTCTTTCATGAGGGGTTAAATCCCATCGTCTTTGATAACGAATTTCCATTGTCCTGATATCTTGATGAAATCTTTCTCCTTGCTTGTCGCTTACTGCACCCAAATTTTCAGGGAAAAAAAAAATGAGAATGCAGAAAGTAAATTTTTGAAGACATATGGCAACCAAGCGTTAGTACGAATCTAAAAGTTCGCTTACTTGCTTGTAGTTCTCATCCTTTCTGTTCCCGAAAAATTCCTCGACTACGCTTACAAATGAGTTCCAAACTCTGAGTTCTTCTCTGTTGAGTGTTCCTTTAAAATCTACATCGTCAAGCACTTTTCTAATTTGAGGATCAATAAAAATGCCTTCTTTAAGCTTGGCGTCATTTAATTAGGGAAAAAGCTCTCTAAAGTATTTAAATCCTTCACTTTCTTTATTCATAGCCATCACCAAAATTTTTCATTAGCCCAAACTTAATATGAAGAGGTGGCAAAAGAATATTTTTAAGGTCTACAAGAGGCACATATTTAACATTTCTAGTTCCTGGTTCAAATTCTATCCTTTCCGGCCAAATTGTTTTTACATAATGTTCTTTTACTGCACGACTATCCCACAAACAAAGAAAATAGCAATATTTTGTAAAGCCTCCTTGATGCTCTACTAAAATGGTTAATACTTTTAAATCCCCACATATTTGCCATTGTATTTGTTGTAATTAATTTTATTTAAAATGGTGCTCATACTGTCATAATCTTCTTTCATTCTTACTAAATGGGCAATTGGTATAGGTGGTTTTAAATTTCTGTTATGTAGTAATACAACTTTTAAACTGTATTTGGAGGAATCTATGAATAAGCGTCACTCAGAAGGGGAATGCTCGATATTAAGAGTCTTATATATCCTATTAAATCATAATTCTCGAATATCTCGTTTAAAACTTATCCGATTTGAGTGCGATTTTTACAAGATTTTTCAAAAATATGTATAAAATGTCGGAATGTAATTTTTTTTTTCAGTCTACAAAAAATTTTCGCATGCATTTTAAATATTTTGTATCCAAATTTTTTAACATCCCGACATTTCTCACTGTTTGTAACGTTTATATTCATATGACCCAACTCTTGGATTAGTTGAAAATAAATTTATTAGAAAACTAAAAACTGCATATCTATATTCCGATAATAGCTGCCATCTCCCATGATATTTCGGAAACACGGATGCACTTGCATACACTGGACTCGTTTGCGGGAGGGGGAATCGGGCACTTAGGAACTACGTTGCGATTTGCGTAAACAACAGTGGCGTGTGTATTCTAGAGATATCTCAAATTTACTTATTTGTTATAAAGTGGGTACACCTAAGTAGACGTGTTATTGAAAGTGATTATTAGTGCAGTGAAAGAACAATGGGAAAAATAAAAACATATCATAAGCGTAAATACCCTAGCAGAAAACCGAAAAATCGAAGATTAGCCCAAAAGAGAAAATATAAAAAGTAAGTACTAGTGAAAATTGAATTTTTTCGTAAATTAATAAAAGTAATAATTTTCTTTTATTTCCGGTAATTTCTGTAGAGAGACTAATATAAATGAAAGTTTTCCCATTTTGCCGTCTCTAAATTTTTGATTTATTTAAAGCGCAGTAACCTCATGTACAGGGTGATCATTTTAAGTGCACCTTACTCGATTTCTCTGCTGTATTTTTAACCTAGGAAAAAACTTCAAAAATTATACTTATGTGCTTTTTTCTAAGGAATCCGAAACTTAAAAACAGTTGAATGTCAAATAAAAAAGAAAACGCCGAAAAACTGAAAAAATAAAAAAATTACACCCCGCATTAATATGCGGAAATGGACATATGATATTCCGAATACTGATTAAATATGCGCGTCACATACATATCTTTTACTTTCAGTTTGACCGGAAATTGCCTTAATTTTTTTTATTCTAAATGATATATCCCGCATATTCAGCTCAATTTAAAAAATTTCTTTCTGAATTCAGCAATATATGTAACATCAACATAATCTTTCATATTTGATAAAAATATTGGAGTTTAAATTTAAAATAACACAAATATATTTTTCATATTATTTCATCGCCTTTTCCATTCTGAGTTGAATGATATGACACACATTGATACTTCCATTTTATAGGAAAAAAGTCAAAAATTTTGTTTTCCTCGAAAAAATTTGAAAAGTGTAAGGATTTTCGGAATTTTTTTCCAGAATATTACTGCTCTCATAAATGCGCAAATTTTTCCTTATTTAACCGACTTCGTATTTCTTACGGTTTCGGAGATCCCTGTACTCTGCCGAATTTGAGTCATTCTGTATAAGATAAATAAACAAATAAAAGATCACAAAAATGTAAAACAAGAAAATAAAGTAAATTAGAAACAAAATCAGAAGATATCGAAAACATATTATTATCAAAATATCAATCAGTATGAAGCCTAATTAACCAATAGTCATTGCTAGAAAAAAATATCCAACACTTATTCGATTCAAAGTGGTAGGATATTTAGACAGTTTTTAGCAATGGCTGTTGCCAGTTTTGCGATGATTCACTCATATAAATATTTTTATAATTTGTTTTTACCATTCTCAACAGATCCACCGAGATGACGAATTCTGGAAACAAAAAATGGGTAAACAATTGAACAAATTTTATTTTTACTCTCTTCTGCCAGAAGTGATAGATCCAAGATTTGTCAGAAAATTAGAAATTAGAAATCCTCCTAGAAATTATTAATAATAAAACCTCCTAAATGCACTGTTGTTTCTCTATTATCATTAAGTATATTTATTAAAATTTTTTATTATAAACTAACACCCCCGTATAGACATACAAATTCGTTTATTTCGCTACTGCTTAACTTATAAGCTTGACGCAATACAACTTTTTCGTTGGTTTATGTCGTACGAAACCTCTAGTACTCCGCCTCTGATGATTCAACATCTCCCGATCTGAAATGTTCCACTATGCCTTCTGTAACTGAAACATCGGCCACCTTCGACATTCGTCGCGATAATTTCGGTTTGGCTGTATATATGCACCGTTGCCTGCGCGGGGTGTGGTAAAATCGAGACTATATTTCACTTGCATCTGATATATACTCTTAAGTTCCTGCATTAAACCATCAATATCAATACACGTGTACAATGAATTTTCCACATTATAAAATGCGAAAAATGTTGCATTTCTTTTTCTAAAAATTGTAATATTTGTTTCTTTAGCCAGTAAGTTCCACTCCTTAAGTCGGAAACCAAGAAGTTCTGCTTGTTGTTTTGACAGCCTCAAGTCACGTACCAAATCATTAAATTCATTTGGACAATTAAGTGATGGTCACAAAAACTTTCTGGAATATACAAAGAGTCGGCACTCTGGTCTGGGCTGTCTAAAGAGTGGTTACTATTTCCACAAAACAATATTTTGGTAATCTAAAGGCGCAGTTGTCTGATGGTAAATCTGATTTATTGTGACAAACATGTCTTAGGGCTGATGGCAAATTCGAATATTTGATTTTTTGTTTTTCTTTTTTGAAATATCACTCAGCTCTTTTCATTTCCCTTTCATGCATTACACTGATGACACACTAGAACTGACACAACAAACGCGGCGAGACCATTGCTTGTCTTGATGTCCGACTAAAACTTCAGAATATAGAAAATATGCTTTTTCATATTTTCAGATAATAGCTTCGCTTATGACCTCACAAGGAATTCTCCACAAATATAACAAAACTTGTCAGGTGAGGTTCTGCAACATCGGCGCCTTTGATGGACATTTTTGTCATAACAGCGTTATGTAGACAAACGAAGACACGTTTTAACACACAATTGAGCACTTGGAAGGTGAAAACAAGACTGATACTGAAAATGTTCCAGCTTACTTTAACTTGCTTTTCTAAAATTGCCGACCCATTACAAAAATTACCTGGCAATACGAGGGTTGCCTTTCATATTTCGGGAATGGACGATCCTGGTGCTGCCATCTAACAACCGACGTCCCTATAGTAAAGTTCATCTTTTTGTCGGTATACGTACTCAGAACGTTTCGACGTACAGGTGCTATTTGTGTTGTTTACAGTGACTTGACAAATTCATCTCGGCTAACAAATGGAATTAAGTCATGAACATTTCCGTGCGATTCTTTTTTACAACTTTCGACGTGGATTATCTCAACAACAGTGCATCGATGAACTTAATTCGACTTTTGGCGATGAAGCACCATCAAAAACCACTGTATATCGGTGGTATACGGAATTCAATCGTGGCCGTAGTTCGCTCAGTGACGAATTTCGTGAAGGTCGTCCAAAATCGGTTGTTGTTCAAGAAAACATTGATGCTGTGCGTGAACTGATATTGCAAGATCGTCATGTGACTTATCGTGAGATTGAGACAACCTTGGGCATTAGTGGGACCAGCATACATTCAATATTGCATGAACATTTGGCCACCAAAAAAATTTGTTCGCGTTGGATCCCGCATAATTTGACAATCGGTCAAAAAAAGGCTCGTGTCGATTGGTCGAAAGAAATGCTCAATAAATACAATCGCGGTGCTTCAAAACACGTCTATGACATCGTAACAGGTGACGAATCATGGATCTATGCATATGAACCTGAAAGTAAACAGCAGTCGACTGTATGGGTCTTTCAAGACGAGCCACATCCAACAAAAGTTGTTCGCACGAAGCACTTCGAAGTAAATGGTCGCCTGTTTTTCGGAAAAACCGGACATGTGGCAACTATACCATTAGAACAACGTCGGACGGTCAATTCTGAATGGTACACAACCATTTGTTTGCCAGAAGTCTTCGGAAAAATAAGGGAAACCAACCGCCGAAGACTCATCATTCTCCACCACGATAATGCGAGCTCTCACACATCGGCTCAAACAAGAGACTTTTTGAAAACTCAAAAAGCCGAATTGATGAGTCATCCGCCGTACAGCCCTGATTTGGCACCCAATGATTTTTTTTATTCCCGCACATCAAAAATAAATTAAGAGGTCAACGTTTTTCGATACCTGAAGAAGTGGTTGATGCGTTCAAAATGCATGTTTTGGAGGTACCTCAATTAGAGTGGAAAAAGTGCTTCGAAAATTGGTTCAAGCGCATGCAAAAGTGTATCGATCTTCATGGAGAATATTTCGAAAAACAATAAAGCCATTTACAATGATTAATTTCTTTTTTGTTCTCTATTCCCGAAATATAAAAGGCAACCCTCGTATAATAGGGTCTGTTCACATGAAAATGGTACCTATTATTTTTTTAAATAATAGGGAGTGTGAACTAACAAAATGTGTATGCCAGTGTTATGAAATAAATGACAGTTACAGAAAGAGCTTTACTGTAGTTATTGTATAATAAATCTAGGACATTTATTATCCGGATCTACATGGTTTTCTAGAATTACGTAAAGTCTAAAGTGTCAGCGACGCTAATCTCAATGCGTGGTGTTAAGTATAAATTATGATTTAGGCTCTTAATTTTATTCACAAGGTTTATCGCCTGCTAAGCTATAAATCGATAAATTTTATTGATTTGTAGAATAACGTTGACGTATAATATTTTATTGTTGTAAGAAATCACCACCTATTTATATACGCTAATTTGAAATATATCAGAACATATTTAATGTTATTAAATGAGCAAATCCCTTTAAATAACAATGCATCAAACTATTAAAGAATGTTAATTTTATCTTTTGTGATGCTTGGCTAAATACGCTTATTGCTCTATGCACTTTTACCGACACCATTTAGCAATTTCATGCATTATGCTATTTAATTCTGTACGTTGCCAGACATACATACTTGCCCAAAATATATTCTCTGCATTGCTTAGTGTGGTCAGGAGCACTCAAATTGAGACAAAATAAAAATAAATTTTGTTATGGTATTATGAAATTTGTGTTTTATGAATTTTCAAAAATGACAATGTGAGGAAATCAGTACAATTTCTAATGTTGTGTCTGTTGTTTGGTTTCGATCATTAAAAGGTCTTAGAATATTGATTCATACGATTGTCCAAGTAGTAAAATATGTAATTAGAAAGGTCAAAACTAAAAAAGTTTAATTAAAGCCAGGAAATAGGAGAGGGAGTTTTCCAAAATTCTATCACACATTTTTTTATTGAACCAGTTTTTAAACTAAAATAGCATTAAACCCTAAACTTAGGAGTAACAGACAATAGTAAAAAAGTTTTTTGAGTAGGCTCCTTATTTTGAGAAAAACTACATCATCAACCTGCCTACGTTTCGGTATACTATATTACCATCCTCAGGGCAATTATAAGTTTTTTTTTGGTCACCATAAAAATTATATAAAACAGGAAACAAACAGATAAAATTCATCAAGAAATTTACGCTTATGTATTTATATAACATTATGATTCGTGTTTTTTATTCCGCCTGAAAAGGAAATAATGCAGTACTATATTTAATTCAGACAACTTACACTTCAAAATATTTTTTTCTTGAAATGCATTATTAACCGCCTCCGTAGTAACCCTCTGAAAATCAGAGGTTGTAAGTTAGGTCAAGAGAGACGAGAACCTACAGTTTATTGTGGAGTTCGAACCACATCAAGGGTTACGACAGTTTCATACCTCTAAGTCGGAGACAGATTTCAAATAAGTAAATTTTCAGTTTGTTCCTGGGATGGATTTGAACCATCGATCCTCGCATTAAGTGAGTGTAAGCGTTCATGCCCACTCGGCTACAATAGCAAACTAGTCATATGCCACAGTAAATGAGTATGCTTTATTTCAATAAAGCACAAAATATTCATTTAATACTTTTTTAAATGTGTCAAGTAAGTCATTTGGATCAAACAAGACTGAAAGAATCACACAATATTAACATGAAAGACAAAAAAATTGCAAATGTATCAGAAATGGGCCAAATAATTTAAAGATTGATAAAAAGGACAAAAAAACTAATAAAACTGGTTCGAAAAATGTACAAAAAGTAGTTAAGGGTAATAATAGATAATCACCTGTTTTATGTTTCTTTACCAGCTTCCTGATTTTTAATCTTATTTTTTTCGCGAAAAATGTTTTTAGATGTTTTATTTTCGTTTACATGATTTTAATTTAAATATTGTTTATGAAGTGGTTCTAAAAGGTAAATTAGTGTAATAAATCAGATTTTAGATTTTTGAACAGTGAAGATGAAACTAACAAAAAGATTCGGACAAAGACTTTTAGTAATCATGCTGTATCATTAAATTTTCAGAAGATTTGAAAAAGGGACGGGCAACTATCGAATGCTGAAACTTGATTAATTATAAATTAATAAGGGAAGACTGTTTTGGTTAAAAAAATTGTTGCAACAATAAACAAAAATGTACTTTCTACTCAAGTCAAGAGAATTAGGAAGGCAAGAATATTCTGTCACCCATACATATATTTTTCGTTCGATGAAACAGTTTTCTAACAGTCGCACAGTGGACGGAAACGCCGAAAAGATGGCCAAAATATAAAGGCATTGAGCTATTTTACTAAAATTGTGCATACAGGGGTTTTTGTGTCGCTGAAGAATCCGAAGTTGAATTTTGAAAAAAAACAAAATGGCGCCATAAATCCCCCCATAACATACCAAAAATCGCCAATTATCGCTGCATTTTTACAAAACTTTGTATGAAGAATCCCATATAGAATTTCAAAAAAATTACGGTCAAAAATATATACATAGTTCAAAAATTATTATTGAATTGAAGCGAATTCATGTGTTTCATTTATTTCGGGAAAATTAGGATCTGGGGAATGGAATAAAAATATGTAATGACTTTGAAAATTAATTTTATTCAATTACTATCTAAATTACATTCATCGTCGCATTCAAAAGGAGCCCACTTTATGGTGCACGAATGTGCATGCATCCGTGCATTCGTGCACAATTTGGTCAATATCTCGCAAAGATGCAAAAAGATGCAGCTAATTTTTTATACACTTTCGAAAAAATGTTCATTGAACACATTCCAATAAATTTCAAGACCAACCATCACCAACCGCGTAACTTATGGCTTTTTTTGTGGAGTTTATGAATCGTTGCATGTACAAAAATGCACTCCACTTCGATAATTATTTACTAATTACCGTATAAATAAACTGATCTGATACTGAGATAGTTTAATTGTACTTACTTTCTGATGCAGAATCCATTTTTATGACACAGAAAACTGCACTTTGAGAATTTTTACGCTGCAGACAAAATTTATCGATTTTTGAAGCGTTGCAAGCTGCCGAAGTGTCGCGCTGCACGGTCGCACAATAAGTAATTTCCTTGCTCAGGTAGTGAACCTGGACCGGTATTAACGGTCGTTTCTAATTTTTTTAATTTTGGCCAGCTTTTTGGCGTTTCCGTCCACTGTGAGTCGTGATAATAATTTTTAAATCATTCTATTTTTGATATGTACATGAATATATTAATTTACTGCAGAGTTTCACTTGCTGCACGTAAGGCCATCATGCTTTGTTACCATCCTTGTTTCTTAATAAAATGTATTTATCAAATACCTTATTTTGCTAATGGAAATTAGATGATGGAAATTAGAAAACGGAAACATTTCAAAGAAATGATAGTATAATCTTAGAAACCATTATTACATGATTACAATTTTAGCCACAGTACAAAATGCAATTCAAAATATCTGCAGTAACAAACATATGATTCAAATTTCATTGCCTGAATTTGTCTATTGTAGTTTTTAGGTTAGTTCTGCATTTTTGGATGAAAATAAATAGTAACAATTAATGGTATCAAAACTTATTGGCAACAACTGACTTACTTGAATTTGCAAAACTAGTTGAATAAAGGCGTTTAGGTTTATACTCGTATTTTGATCTAAATTTAAGTAACTATCAGATAAGGAAAATAAATACTGTTAAGTTTATTACCACAATTGTTATAAAGCGATTTTCCCAACAAAAATCTGTTACCGTTTATTTACGACTCCAACGGAGTTTGATTTGAAGAAATATAAAAACGATTTTACAATTGAAATTGAGAAGAATAACAAAATGTAATTTTTAGATACAGAAATTATAAGAACACCTGAGAATAGAATACTCATTGATTGGTACCATAAACCAACCTTTTCAGAAAGATTTTTAAATTTCAATTCCCAACATTCGATTAAAACTAAACTTAATATAATTAAGAATTTAAAACATAGAGCTATAAATTTATCCAGTCCCCAATTTCATGAAAAAACTTACAACTAATTAAAATGTATCTTATCAAAAAATAATTTTCCGATATCATTAATCAATAGAATATTACAGAATAACAATAATAGTCGACCAATTAGACCTTTACTAACAGAACCAACATTTTATTATAAACTGCCATTTGTAAAAAATCTTTCGGAAAAGTTAAGAAAGGTCCTCATGTCAAACAAAATAAATATAGCTTTTAAAAGTGAAAATACGATCAAAAAGAACTTTTTTACCAAATTAAAAACTAAAACACCAACAGACTTACAATCGAATTTAATATATAAAATACCATGTAAAAATTGTAATAAAAGTTATATAGGTCAAACAAGTCGGTATCTAAAAACAAGGAAAAAAGAACATATGAGTGATGTCAAAAACAAAAATAAGCTTAATATCACATCTTTGGTAGAACATTGTAAATTTTTAAATCATGAATTTAACTTTGACGAAACTGCAGTGATAGGTAAACAATCTAATCTAGAAAAAAGAAAATTTCAAGAAATGATAAACATTAAAAAAATTCGAATCAGTAAATTCAAGAAATGACACTGAAAATTTAAACTCTTGTTATTTCAATCTAATTAATAAAATGAAAACTTTATGATACATTAGATATTTTAAAATTTCAACCTATTTACATCTTTCGTTCCTTTCTACTTTAAGCTTGTTTACTTATTATATAAACAAACATTTTAGTTCCCAAAGACTTATTCATCCCTTATCTACAGTAAGTTTAACAGTGCTAAAAAATAATCTCATTAGTGTCACAGCCTCGACGAGAATAACACACATTTCAAGAAATATATAACAAATTTTCATTTCTGTATGCGCCGATATACTGAGTATTTTTCAATAAACTCAATATTATAGTTACGAAGTATGTTCCTGCCATTATGTTTTTTATGCACGAGAAACACTAAATTTTAATGTGAGTACCTATTTGTTTATAAATTTTCTATATCACTAACCTATAACTAATTCTAAATAATAATTGAAGTGCCTAAAATAAGTACATGTTTTCTACAATCTGTTATAGAATAATTAATTAACTGTTCAATATTATTTCTTCACTATTAGTTTGGATTAGAATTTATCACCCATATAGTTATAGAATAACTTACAATCAATTTATTTATATCTTACAGTGCCGTGAGGATGGTAATAAATTATACCGAAACGTCGGCAAGTTAATACAATAGTGTTTTAATTACATTGGACCTAATAACCCAAAAAATTTGTACTTAGTATAAAACCGTTTTTTAATACGTATATTTATCTCGGGTGAACTCATATTTGTCTTGCATATATTGAGATGAACATATTTTTCCAAACACATACATATAGAAAATGGCGACAAGTGAGTAGAATTTGATTGTATCGCTGCTTAAAAGAAATATAAAATAGTTAGAAGTAATAAAATAATCATTAAGTGCTAGAAGTATTGAAGAAGTATAGATACATTGATTAGTACTGAAAATTTATTAATTGGTCAAGAAAAATGGTTATAACTAAAGCGTTTCAACAAGACGTAGAAGAAATCTTAAAAATGGCATTCTCTAAAACCGAAATTATGGATAATTTCACCAAGGCAATAGCGGAGAATATATGTATGAAATTTGAAGAAAAATTATCTACTTTAAACAAGGAAGTCTCAAAGGTAAACATAAAATATAATTTATTAGAAACAAAATTTAATTCATTGGAAAATAATTATTTGGAAATTAAAAAACAATATCAACAAAAACTCGATAACATAGAACAGTATAGTAGGCGCAAAAACTTAAGAATTTATGGGTTAGCCGAGACACAAACTGAAAATACAGAAATTATGTTAATAGATTTCATTAAAGAAAACCTGAATATTAATCTAACTTCCTATGATATTGAAAGATGTCGCCGTATCGGCACAAATAAGTCAAAATCTAGGCCAATATTTGTACAACTTACAACTTATAAGAAAAAAATGGGAGATACATGGCAATAAAAAAATTTCTTAAAAATAAAAAGGTTACAATTAAAGAAGATTTAACAAAATACCAATTAACATTATATCAAGAGGCGGCTGAGAAATTTGGATTCAAAAGTACTTGGACAATTGATGGCAAAATTATGGTTATTGCGGACAATAAGAAGCAAATTTATAAATAAAGAATGTCAATAATAATAATATTCAAATAGCATTTTTTTATGTAATACAAGATATTGATATATTTAGGTGTATGTTATCTCATTTATGAAGTTAATGTTTTATTTCTTTATTTCTATTAATCTGTAATATTAAAAAAGGATTCTTTTTTTCTAGCGATGCTCTTTGATTCGTTTTTTTTTCTATTTCTTAGATTATCAGTTAATTCAAAAACTAATACATTGCATTACAGTAAAATTTTGACACAGTTAAATTTTTTATTATATTCTTTCTTTAATAGACAGTTGCATTCTATTAACTTAATTTTAATTAACACTTTTTTCAATATGAAAATTGGACACCTAAACATACGCTCACTATTTACAGGATTTAATGAATTTAGATTAATAATGGAGGGAAAATAATGTTGATGTTATGATGTTAACTGAAACATGGTTGTCCGGCAATGTAAATTCTGATGTTTTTAATATTCCGGGATATGTGGTGTTTCGCAAAGATAGGCTACAAGGCAGAGGGAGGTGGTATAATTGCGTATGTTAAATCGTCAATTTTATGTGAGACTGTAAATTTTGGTTTTACGATAAGTGATGATCTTGAATTTCTTTTTATTAAAATAAAGATTAAAACTCTTAATGTTGTGGTAGGTGCTTTTTATAGAACACCAAACACTAATATTAATAATTATATTGACGATTTTGATAATATTCTTTCTTACATATGCCCATTATTTGATGAAGTGTTATGTGTTGGAGATTTTAATATAAATTTTTTTAATCAAGAAAATCCTGTAAGTTCATGTTTTCAGTCATTTAATTTAGCACAAATTTTGAATGAACCTACGAGAATTACTAGCAGTACCAGCACGCTCTTAGATCCTGTTTTTGTTTCAAATAGTGATTTTGTTAAGTCATTTGGTACAATATTAACTGACAATATTTCGGATCATAGGGTGGTGTTTTGTGAGATGACAATTTCTAATTTTAAACCACCACCTAAGTTCATAAAAATTCGCTGCTTTCGTAACTTTAATATACAACTATTTTTAGATGACTTATGCAATTTACCTTGGTATCAACTTATCCGAGAAGATAATATTGATAATAAAATAAATTTATTTAACCACTTTGTTTTATCAACATTTGACAAGCATGCTCCCATAAAAGGAAATACGAGTTACAAAACCTTATGCACCTTGGCTTAATCCTAATTTAAAATTACTCATTAGAGAAAGAGATAAGGCGTTACAAAAATATAAGCAAACCAATTCAGATGTTGATGGTTTGTATTACAAACAACTCAGAAATTACACGCTCTCTATGATCCGAAGAGAGAAAAAAGCTTATTTAGATTCAGTTTGTGCTGAAAAAAAATTGTCGAAAAATGTGGTCGACACTAAAAAATTTTAACATTCGTTCTAATAAAACATACGCCGTCCCTGAACATTTGTCTGACCCTAATGAAATTAGTGATTATTTCTCTTCTTTTTTACAAGATGTAACTGATTGCTGTGATGATAAAATTAATTTCTATAATAACAATATTTACAACGAGAGTAATGATTTTGCTTTTCGTTTAACAACGACGGAAAATGTAAATAAAGTTCTACATTGTCTTAAATCGAATGCCCTTGGCGTGGATAACATTTCAGCTGTAATGTTGAAGTACTGTAGTCCTTTTATTGATAAATATATCACTCATATTGTTAACTGTTGCATAGAATCAAATTACTTTCCTGATCTTTGGAAAATTTCTATAGGTAAACCACTACCAAAAACTGCCAATCCAGAAACTTTTGCGGAATTGCGAATTATAAGTATTCTTCCTACATTATCCAAAATTTTTTGAAAAAAATTCTCTATGAACAAATATACGATTTTCTAATTTCTAAAAATATTTTACCTGACAATCAGTGTGGGTTTAGAAAGGGAATGAGTACTGCAACGGCTCTAGTTAATGTTACCAATGATATTGTTCAAGCATATGACAATAAGCTGGATAGTGTGTTGGTGCTCTTGGACTTCTCAAAGGCGTTTGATACAATTAATCATCAACTTATTTGTGCTAAATTAAAATTTTACGGTTTTAATATTTCCTCTGTCAATTTGATTAATTCATACTTATCTAGAAGATCCCAAAGAATTTTGAACAATAATAAATTTTCTACAGATACTGAAATTCTATCAGGAGTACCTCAGGGTTCAGTTTTGGGGCCACTGCTATTTTTAATTTATACTTCTGACATATTAAAATCATTGAGAAGCTGTAAAGTTCAAGCATACGCTGATGATACACAAATTTATTTGCATTTCGATCACAATGAGTATCCTCTTGCAGCGAACTTAATCAATAATGATCTAAAACTAATAAAAAAACTGTCCTTAGAACATAATTTGAAATTAAACCCCTCTAAATCTTATATTCAAATCTTAGGGAATAAAAAATCACTTGGCTACACTCAAATCAAATTTAAACATAAACATAGATGGAATCCCTGTACCGATTGTAAATTCTATAAAAACTTTAGGAGTAATCTTCGACACAGATTTTAGATATAGAAATCATGTAAAAAAATTACTACAAAAATCATTTTCAACTTTGAAATTATTATATTCGAATCGTCACTTTCTAAATTTTCAGCTTAAAAAGAACTTATGTGAATCTCTTGTGCTATCCATTTTTAATTACTGTGATTTTCTCTATGGACCCTGTTTAGCTGCTTCTGATAAAAACCGGATACAAAAAGTTCAAAATTCTTGCATTCGCTTAATATATGGATTAAGAAAATTTGATCACGTCTCACAAAAATTGGATGAATTAAATTGGTTAACAATGGAGGGACGTAGAACACATCATCTTGGTAATTTTGTTATGTCACTAATTTATAACACCTCATCAGCGATTTTAAAGGATAAACTAATACCTCGAACTATTGTACACTCTGTAAATATTAGACATAAAAATAAACTTACGATGCCACATCACCGGACTGCCATGTTTAAGAGATCGTTCACATATAATTCAATTAAATTTTATAATGCTCTACCTGACGAATTAAGTGTCTTAAATCCTAAGCAATTTAAATATAAATATAAAAAATTCTTGCTAAATAAGCAGAAGCACGATGCTAGGTAAATAAACTTATTGCCATTATTGTTTTTTTTTAAACTGATTATTATGTTTTCAATATTTCTAAATTAACTGTGTCAATGTATATTTCTATTATTTGTATTTGAATTTGTAATTTTATTAAGATATATAAGAAAAGTCTCACATTTGTCACGCTTATTATTATTTTTCTTTTTATTTTTGTCTTATTGTGGTTAAGTAGAATAGCCGTTTGGCTAGACTTCGCCACAGTTGGACAGCTAATGCACTAAATAATATTGTACTTAATATGTATTAAATCAATAAAGTAGATTATTATTATTATTATTATTATTATATAACAAGCGGTCAAAGAAAAACGATGTTTTATGCCGTTCGTTATAATACATTTTTTCTGTTCACTACAGTAGTGAGGAGGCGCCAAAAAGAACCATTTTCTGAGATGAGAAAATTGATTTAAAATTTAAAAGGAATCTTTCATCTCTTTATGGATATAAACGAATTGATACTGAACTGTTGTATTTACCTGTCGTCTCACATTAGTGTTAGTACTTATTTTCAAGAGATAAATACCTCAACAAAAATAATTGATATATATAAATTACCCATACGTATATAATTATGTCAACCAATTTAAATTAAAGGGTGTCTTAACAGCATATTTATTATTACAAATTATTATATTTAACCATCCATTTTACCAAAGTAATAACGTTACGTATTAAGAATAATAATTAATTTTATGCAATGAATTTTCAATTAAAGCATATTTAATGAAAACTGAATACAAAATAGATAATGTTGCAAAGTGTTTAAGTCCACCCCGAGGGCTGAACATGCACAGAAAAATGACGCCAATGATTGTCACCTGTTAGTTCTTGATATATAGGAACTAATTAATTCGCAAATTGAACCTTGAAGTTTTATTGCAAACAGCGTATACAGTTGAACAAATCACTTATTGTAATGATTTATTAGGTCTATTAAAGGATAATAAATTAACATGGCGCAACAGGTTTAAGATACAATCATATTATATATTTACTTTAAATATAATGAAAAATGTACTTGACGGAAAATTACTATTGTTTTTCATTTCAATAAAGCAATTATTTGAAATCGCAAGGAACATGAGGCTGGCATAGATAATGGGTGCATTCTCTCCAAACTGAGATCTCAGTCAATCTAAATAGACTTACGGTTCGGAGGATAACATCAAATGAAACTATGCCTTTATTTATGCAGTGTAACCGTAAAAAAACTTAGATTAGCTGAGAACTCAGTTAAAGAGAACTGTAAATTATATCTCTAGTTCTCTTCTTCTTTAAATATAATAATAATGGACTTAATGAAGCTGGCGATAGATCGTTAGCTTCATGTTCATTGCGATTATAAATAATTGCTTCATTGAAATGAAAAACAATTATAACTTCCCGTCAAGTGCATATTATTATATTTAAAGAAAAAGAGAACTAGAGGTATTATGTTGCGTTCTTTCTAACTGAGACAACATCTAATCTAGTTATTTTACGGTTACAATGCATAAACAAAAGCATAAGTTCATTTGATGTAGCCTCCGTAACCGTAAAATCACTTAGATTCACTGAGAATCTCAGTTAGAAAGAAAGCCACGTATTATCAGCTGAGAGTG
The DNA here is from genome assembly GCA_029963845.1 of Rhamnusium bicolor. Classification (NCBI taxonomy): domain Eukaryota; kingdom Metazoa; phylum Arthropoda; class Insecta; order Coleoptera; family Cerambycidae; genus Rhamnusium; species Rhamnusium bicolor. The sequence goes on from JANEYF010005148.1 coordinate 67,868, forward strand.
ATTCCTAAGCGACATATAATCATTTTTTTTATGATACCATATGGAATTGACAAAAACAACCACAATGGATTGTATAAGCGGCAGTCAAAAACATTTCGAGATCGTAATGACTCTGTACACTAGATAAAATATTAGCAGTGTTAGGAATTTGCAGCTTTTAAGGTTTGCGCTCATTTACCGGCAAAGGATAGCAACAGAACACTCCGCGACAATCGGCAATTTATGACTTCCCTTGTATTTAAATGGAACCGCGATCACTTTTCCGTATCGAAGCGGGCCACTATTCTTCACTAAGAGATGTCGCTAAAATGCGAAATTAAACGTGCAGGGAACAAGTCATGTAATATTTCTAAAGATTGGCAAAGGGCATGTTACCGTGACCCCAATTTGCTGGCACATCTATTCTTCACCAATGTAACTACAGTAGAAGAAACATTGTCAACATCTGTACGTAACGCTCTTGGTTTACGGTTACTGGACGACCGCTTGCATCTGCAAGGAAATAAGGCCCGATAATTCCCATGAATCCAATGGCACACCAAACATTCACCTTTGGACTGGTACCTAATGATTTCTCATGAACTTGTTTAGGATTTAAGTTGGACCAACAACATTAGTTCTGCTTATTAATGAAACCTAATAAATAGAACGAGTGGCCTCGTCGAAAATATTAAAGGCATGTTTTGCAAATCTTGGTCCAAGAGAGAGTGAGAATAAGAATTAAGTGTTGTCTTGCATAAATGCTCAGACCGCTGTTTACATTACACAGAAACTCTGATACGTTCAGTATTTTCATTAATTCTCTGAATTTTCGAGAGTCAGTTTTTTTTTTTGATTTTTACATGCCCAATTTTCTGTAATTTCCTGACCCATCTGTAAATAGTCGGTCGCGATTATACAACTCCTCCGTCTCGTATGTCCTCAAATTCCAAACGAAAACACGTTAAACAACACCAACTGAATTCAGTCCTCGAAACTGGTCAAAAGAAACAAAAGTCTTTTCTGCAAGGACCAGTATCGTTTTACTAAATATCACTAACGATTGTCAAATCAAATTCTAATAAATATTTCAATATTCAAAAGTTACTAAATCTTGTCTCAGAAGTTTATGAAGCATTTTCAAAGTCGATGATGACGCTCAGTGTAAGAACCCTATACTTGAAAAACAAGAAGAATCAGGACTTTGATGATACTGAGAACCAATCCTAGAGAAACGTTTTCTTTTCTGGATTTTGGGTAGACACCTTGTTTAGGAATAGAATAATCTCAAAGATGGGTTGTTAGAGTTCACCCAAATGAAAATAATCATCGGTTTCAGTTTGTGAATTCATATCTATAAAAATTAAATTATCGACTATTATGCGCTGAGATCTAAAATTCATCATTTTTTTATATTACAAATGTATTTTGAACTCAGATCTTTAATTTCTGATTATAGCTAGTATAAAGAATATAACACATTATTTTATAATTTTTAAGTAATTTTAATTGACACTGTATTCTATATAATAAAAGAATTTTGTTAAAAGCAAAAAAAAAGAAATGAATTAGTAGTTACTAAAATAAGATTTTATATGCAAATTGAATGCATAACTAAGTATGATGAATTTAAGTTAATAAGGCTCTACCATGTCAAACAAACCAGAAAAAATAAAAACAAAAACAAAGAAAAAAAAATAGAACATGTGTTCGTGATACTTTAGGGCTTTCATTTCCACCATGGTGGTCTAGAAAATTTATTTTAAATAATTTAAAATGTTTAGTGTTTCTCTTTACTTTGTAGTACTTTATGAGAAACAAGAATTATATCGTCAGTTTCATCACTTTTTTTAACCAAACACTTAGATCATAGATTGGAACGCAAACATTGTATCTACCTGCCTGTTTATAATTTGGGCTTTGGGCCTTTACAAGAATTAAAAGAACAATATTTCCAAAGTCAAGTATTAAGTTAGTATTTATTTGTGTGTTAGGAAAGAAATAGAATTTTGCAAATATTCTGTTGAAGTAAAAAAATCAGTTATGCAAGAGTACATATTTATCCATAAACAGACAATAATAATAAAAATATATGAAGTCGCGAAAATGGTGAACCAATTAACATACAACCCTTCATATTAGCGAGGTGTTTATTTTTACGAGGTATATTTAATTACTAAACGTACATCATTATTTTTAAAAATTTACTGAAATAATGTCACCCAAGAAGACTAAAAATAATAAAATGATATAACTTTAGTTAACTGGGTTTTTGATAAAAATAAAGCCATCTTGGCTGGCTGTTTTCTTATATTCAACCAATTGTATAATTTGCTTCTTAAATTATGGAAAACAAGCAGGCATGAGTAACTAACTTCATTTTTCATTTTCATTCATCCACTGCATAACATTACTAACCAATCTTCAGGACATCACTTCTGAAACTAACTAATCTCTCGTGGTTTGTCTGCCTCGACTGTTACACTACTCCCTCTCTCCTCTTCATTTGCTAACACAACATAATTTTCATTTTATTTTTGCATGTGACATCATGTATTATTTTCAGCAATATATTATGTTTATTACATACACAACTTGCACTATTCACAAAATAATCATTTAAGACACATACATCCACTTCTTTGAACTTGTATGTGACTACTGACCAAATCATAATTTCCTCTTAAAAGACACATATCTCATTGTATCGAGTTATCATAGTTCACTCCAAGAACGTTATTTTCTGAACATACCCAGAACTTTTATATTTCAGAACTGAGTACTGTAACCAAACCTTTATTTTATTTTACATTTGCTTGACGGACCAATTCAGAACTCCATAAATAATTTCGGTTTTTAAGTATTTTTCGTTTTCAGTCCCAAGCGTATTTGTTTGTAGTGCACTGTATGTACATATTTACTCCAACTACATTCCCGTCCACTAGCAGGCATTGTGCTGCGACTGTTATGCCAGTGTTTATCAGCTTCCTCTCCTGTGCTTATCAGTTAGTAACTAGTAATCATAGGGGTAACTAACTGTTGTGGATTCACCGATTATACCCGCACATTAAATAAAGAAAATGCGTATGGTAGATCTTTGAAAAATTAAAAAAGTCGATAGCTTTTGAAATTTTCGTGACAGGCCAACATCTTATTTTTACAAAACCTTGCTACCAACTTTTTTTAAAATTGCAATTTACCACGTTTATTGATGCCTAAATATATGATAGGAAAGATTCGTACGTATAATACGTTTTTGTATAGGCAGATGATTTGTAGTGGTCTTTCGAAAATACAAAAAAAACTAAATAACTTTTCATATTTTCGAAAAAATGTTTATTTTCAAGTATAATGAAAGAAAAGATTTACGGCTCCTTTTTGACATCAATAACACGGTAAAAAAAAATAAATATAATAAACGAAAAACCAAATTAAGAAAATTCGAAATTGAAAACTTGGCCTATATCGTGAGAATTGTAAGAGATGTCAAAATGCAAACTTTTTATGGAAAACTAGCCTTGAGAATGTTCAGTTGGCACTTTTCCATTTTTTGCGCAAATCGGTGTAACCTCCTTAATTCCTACCAGTTTGAGATAGATTGTACATAAGATCATTTAATTTTCTTAAGTAATTTGTAGAGACCGAAAATGAGATAATTTTAAAAAGAAACCATGGTAAATATTCCACTTTTATAGAAGACAATAAAAAACAAAAAAATATACACGGTGTCCCAACCAAAAGTAGGCACCCTGAATAACTTTGAGATAAATTTTTTTTTGAAAAATTGGTGAAAACACGTCGACCTTGTTTCCAAGGGAGACATATTTTAATTTAATACTTGTATACCTATCATCATCCCTCTAACTCCACACGGCCACCCTCAAATAATTCAAACGGCAAGGGGTCTAGTGATATATCTTTTGAAAGGTCTTTCAATTCCCCTACATAACTGTGTATTTTTTTAAACTTTTTATCGATTCGTTCTTACATAACTTTTCATTCTTCTGACTACACACTAACCAACGTATTCAAAATCTACAATTAAAACTGCATTACATGGGAATTTACAAAAAACTACATTCTTTAGTACTCTCAAATCAATACGAGTATTTTCGACAAAAAACACTTTCCTTGTCCGTTTAGTTTTAGAATAATAAAAGACTCATAAGTATTTGATAGTCCTTGAACATTAAATTGTTCACAACCAATTTTAAATCGAGATACATTTTACCAGAGTGAGTTCTCAAATGGTTTATACCTTCAGGAGAGAATAGAAATTGTCAGCATTTATTTTAAAAACGATAATTGTGCTAGAGCTACGGAGCGCATATTCAATAGAAATCACCCAGATAGAAGGGTTGGTTCTCAGTATGTTTTAAAATTATTGACAAAATTTATGGAAACAGGTTTCGTAGGAAACAAAAAAGCATGAACCTCAGCGTCCGATTAGAATGAAGCAGTCAAAGTGGCAATTTGGGTCATTTGCAGATGGATAATACTCAATCGATCAGGAAAGTAGCTGAGGCTTCCGGTGTATCACGAAGCAGTGTTCATCGAATTGTAAAGGCCCACATATTTCATCCATATAAATTTAGATTGGTACAACGAATTAAACGAAGATAATCCCGATCGCCTTAGTTTGAATTCTTCGAGATTTTTAGGCACAATCAAACGCGAGTAATGCCTATCTACAATACATAGTTTAACTGATGAACGAGATTTCAGTTAAATGAGGTATACAGATACAACTGAAGTTATTGAGTTTGAAACCAACTCATATTTTTCATTGAAACCTCAGCACCCAAAGGCCTGAAAGCAAAAATGTTGGGCTTGATGATCTTCAGGTGATCATATTGTAAAAACGGGCCGTTTTCTATTCCTGACAATTTCAATGGCGAAAGGTATCTCGATCTGTTAGAAAATAACATCGACCCAATGATTACCCAAGTCCTCGAAGAAGATGATAAGTCTTTAGAGGGCGAACTGTTTTTTCAACAGGATGGGGCAATCCCCAATATTTTGCTATAGCAGTCCGTCAATTCTTGAGAATTAGTTTCCTTGGAGCGATGGATTGGAAGAAGAGGTCCTGTGGAGTGGCCCGCTAGGTCACCCGATTTTTAACTGCCTTGGATTTCTTCTACGGGAACATTTGAAATCGAAGGTATTTGCAACAAAACCCGCATCTCTGAAAGAGTTACGTGAAAGAATTGTTCGAGAATGCCGTTTATTGACTCCAGATGTGTTCAGAAATGTTCGTACAGAATTTCAAGACAGATTATACTACTGTATGGAAGTCGGTGAGGATCATTTTGAACAATATATACGATAATTTAAACTGCTTCTTTTACTTTTATTTCCCGAACCTAAAATAATGAAACAATTATTTCTCATGAACGAATCGATAAAAAGTTTAAAAAAATACACAGTTATGTAGAGAATTGAAAGACCCATCAAAAGATGTATCACTCGACCCCATTTGTCATTTGAATTCTTCGAGGAGGTGGCCGTGTAGGGTAGAGGATGATGATAGGTATTCAAGTATTACATTAAAAATATGTCCCCCTTGGAAACAAGGTCGACGTGTTTCACCAATTTTTCAAAAATTTTATCTCCAAAGTTATTCAGGGTGCCTACTTGGGTTGGGACACCTGTATGTATAATTGCAAAGTTATAGAAAGAAATGTATGAGAACAACGAAAATCCATTAAATTTATGCCAAATATTTATAGCCATTGGACAAAAAATACTACATAAACAAACGAAATAAAAATTGTCTTTATACTAAATACACATTCCTAGATGCTGAAATTTAATGACATAAATTTCATCACATAAAAATAGAAAATGCTTTTAATAAATCAAAACTGCCAGGTTCACAGAGTGAAAAAGGGTTATTTGAAAATACCATTGTGTATACAAATTTTAAAAATGTTCAATTCATTTGCTATTGCCATTAATTTATTATATTTTGATTATTTATGTTCTGAGAATCGAATATCAAATATCTCTTCATTTTCTTTACTATTAATTAGTAACAATAATTACCGAAGAGCTCGTGACATATCCTAAAGCCTAGGGTAACAAGTGTTAACACATTTATTTCTTGCAAGACAAAGGAACTTGTTACTTAATGCTGCTTTTTGAAGATGTATTTAAATATCAACGTCGAACCACTTTTCCACGGTTAAGAGTATAATGTGAATGCTAAATACAACAAACACAACACTGCGAAACACAAGTATTGTATAATAGTTGACAGTAGGCAGTGTCCTGGAGATGTTTGAATGGTGTTATACCACCGTAAACTGAGATTATAAGGATGACGTGTACAGAAACGGAATTTAGTTTGACTAATTTAATATCGTTCGTTGTAGTTTTCGAAACTAGCACTATTATGTATCGATTTGGACAACACTAATCTAGAAAATCTCTAATCTATTTTTGAAAATTAAGAAATTATATTTATCTAACCCGTTATGAAATGTCGTTTTAAATGCATTTTGACGTTACAAACGTCATAATTTTCATAACTGTCAGTCCCAGTACAGCCAACTGACTGATGTAATGAATTTTTACGTAACTGATTATTAAACCCATAATTTAAAGAAGGAACTTTAAGACTAGCAAAACACTTCTATTATTAAACTAGAACTCAAAACATAGTTATTCTTTTGATTTGTTTGCATACACATTAACAACAAAATTATTACAAACAGTTACTAAAATTTATTCCTGAACCTGACGGAATATTTATTTCTTTTTCCTTAGCAGCTATTTCAGAATATTCCTCCTCATTATACACCGAACCTGATTGATTTACTTCTCTTAAAACAGCTACCTCAAAATGTTCTCCTAGTATATTATTTGCAATTCTTTTCCTGTTGGCCAAAGAATTTTCAACGTAGCCTTCTGCTACGGTATTGGATTTCCAGCCCCCGTACTGCTTAATTTTTAATATGTCAGCTCCTGAATCTGCGAGCAAAGATGTGGATGACCGCCGCGTTGGAAGTAATGTCCAGTATAACCGTCGGCATTTGGTAAACCAAGATGTTTTGCAATTAATTTTGTAAACATCCAAATGCATTTATACTTATAGGTTATACTCCATATTTGTTATTATTGTATTTAACAAAAAAACGGTCATGTTTTGTATTTTGTAGACGCAGACTGACATATTTTCGAACAATTTCTACTAAATTTTCTCTGTATCCAGAAATATCGCTATTTGTGACCATAAATTCCTGTATCACATTTATTTTTGTGTTTGGAATTGTAATTTAAAAAAATTCTTATCCACAACATCTCTGATACGCATGTCACACAATTCCGCTTTCTTATACAAGCAACGGCAACTCCTATAAATCATTGCTACCTAAAATAATCAAGAAATTAAAAACTATAAAGTTTCAAATAGTGACAGTAAATCAAACCTTTGCAAATAAAAATTCTCCCGTCATCAGCATTTCTAATAAAATTTTCAAAGTTCTCTCTTGTCAAAATGATAGATTTTTAGCATGATAACCCGTAGATTTTCTCTTCAAAATTGCTGTTAATATGGTATATTTCTTGATGTCAATGTTTCTTTTGACATTTAATTCTCCCTTTAACATTAAGTAGGTAGTTCATATTGTAGATGCTTTATAGTTTTTCATCGTTTCGAAGTACGATAAGAGAACCTTGCACAAACATTTTACTCCTTTTGTTGACACCAAATTTCAAATTTCTTATATGCTTCTTCATGTTCCTGCCTTTTGATTTACCAGGTATTATTGAATTTACTGCTAAATTAGCCGATTCTTCTATATCAGATGAAATATCCATATCTGAATCAACCATTTAAGATTGGTTCTGCTTCCAAAAGTCAAAAGATTGATAACTGAGGTTTGTTTATACAAATGTCAATCTATAGTAACGTTTCAGGTAAAGCGATAAACAAAGTTTATTTCTACCACCGCAAGCGTAGCTATGTTTGGAACTGCAAAATAATATTCAAAATAAATTGCCATTTTTTCCTATTTTAAAAGGGATTAAATAAAAATTATGTATCTTCAATACGTTATGGAAAGTCATTTTTACTTGACTCATGTAATTTGGTAAATATTACATTCGTCAACAAAATTAGTCTTCTCATAACTGGTTACGTAAATAACTATTTTTCGTTCACGTAGTTATTAATGTATCATTTACGAAACCACGCTTTTATACTCTTGAGATTAAAAGATTTGACTCTTTTTATTTTGTCACGTTTGCACGTAGAACAGAAAACTGAAAAGATATATATTTTAATGCATGTAAAGTTTCAAGTCTTAATTTTAAATAATAAACCGAATACATTATTAATCTTATAAGCTTCCATGTAAATTATCCTCTTAAAAGAGTTGGTTTATAGGGCACTTAAAAATTGTGCTGATTTCAAAAAATCATATCTACCATATCAGTTACACTAGAACTTCCAAATTTGGACTGATCCTAGATAAAATGCTACATGGGGACGTGAGCAATGCAAAATTTAAACTAGATTAACGAATATATAGGTACTTGGACATTAAAAAAAAATTGGAAAAAATTCTTCAACTTATAATTATATGCTCACGCTATAAAACAACTCATTAAACATAAACTGCAAAAACTATATTTAAATTGTTAATAAAAGCTTCGTGATAAAACTTAAAAAAACCGTATAATCAGAAATAATTGCACTGAAAGGTGCTACGCTCTACAGAAAATTGACAAAAACTGCTTATGTCTATAACTACTTGTTCGTTGTCCAGTAAGTATATGTAACATATTTAGGTTTGTTTCGCCAAAACTTGAGAAAGTTTATTTAAATGTGTTGAGGGACTTCTAAGCACACCGCACATAAATTAAGTTTGAATCAGTTATTTAGGAAATTCAAACTTTTGAG
>JANEYF010005149.1:5000-237500 GCA_029963845.1 Rhamnusium bicolor
AGCGTAGCGTGAACCTGCAGCACCTACTGTTTCTATCAACCGGCGAGTGAGTTTCTCAGCGGCTGGTTGAGTAGAGCACTTTACCAGCCACCAGCCAGTCACATGACTCCCTTCTCGCTGTTGGTTGCGCTTCACCAGCCTGGTGTAAACCTTCGTGCAGTGTCGCTAACGGTTGGTAATTTTTAGTGCAATATGTTTAAGTATAATGCGGGGTCCTCATCTGCAAACTCTCTCAAATGGTTTGAGGAAGTCCCCAATTCATTTATTCGATTTATCCTGTCTCTAATCCACGTGCGTTTCTTCTTTCTTTTTTTAACAATACTTCTTGGCAACGCTGTCATTTCCATCCTGAATAGTTATCGCAACAACTCTCCCAAGGAAGACATATCCGACACCAGTACACCACCGGATCAAATTCAAAACTGAGTCTTGTCGCTATTACATTCTGTTTCGTTTAAATTTGGCTGCTCCTCATCGAAACAGGTGTAATAATTTTATTATTCGTAAATTTTCTAGTAAAAACAATAGCCTCCGACTTGACGAAGTTCATCTTCACTTTCCATTTGGCGTAGTACTCTGACGCCCGTACCATATGCCGCTTTAATACCAGCACTGGTAGTATAAATTCAAACTGTAATATGAACTGTTGCCGCTAACTACCAACAGCAACTAGCGGCTGGTAAAGTAGCCTAGTTTGACCACTGCTAGTGGGTAACTTGACATATATAAGTGATGAGGAAGTGATTCGAACTCCAATATTAACTGTAGGATGTACATTGAGGTTTCCTAAATTCAGAGAATTACTGAGTGGCTTGAAAGTCTGTTAAGAAACATTTTTCAAAAAAAAAAAAAATTCCGTATATGATTAATCTCATTCTCCACCCGCATGTAACAGTTTTCATTTACACCTCCAAACATCTGCGACCCTGAATGATACTATATAAAATGACTAATTAGATATGCAGCAGCTATCTATCTACACTATAGCGAGTATTGTAATTTTCCTGTATGCGGGTTTTAAAAATAGATTTTCAACGTTGTTTTGAATTACTAAACAGTTACATATCAGGTATTTATATTCCACTCAGTTACATACGCACATTTCTAATTATTGAAACTGAAATATTTTAAAAGAAAAGTTGATTGGTTGGCTGTAATTTTAATTTGAATAGATGTTTCGATAAATTACACTTCAGTTGCACGTGTGGCTATTTGTTAACATGTTTATATTCAGTGCTCGTAACGGCAAGTGCACTACTAGGAACACTTATGTACCGGTGCACTAGTAATACGTTGATTAAAAATGTAGGTGAGACTGTCTATGATGTAGTAATAATGGTATTATTACAATTATAAATTAAACACCAATACTAAAAAGGTGACACAAGTTTATTCGACAACAGCTCACAATGTAATAATTATGAATACGATATATCGGCTATGTATTATATGAGTATATCAAATGATTCATAGAGAACAAACCACTGTGATCTGATACTACCGCATGGCCATCCTGCATTCATCCGTCCTCGGATGACAACCCGTCATCATAGAATAAGTGATTACTAAAGTACAATTATTTATTTTAACTATTAACTACTACGATATGGTGATCCAATAAAATTGGATACACATTGGTCCCTTAACTTAGCTTTGGTACAGAAACGCCATCAGAGGGTTACTATTGCCATCAAAGGGCTACTATTGCCATCAAAGGGCTGCTATTGTCATCAAAGGGCTACAGTTGCCATTAAAGGGCTACAATTGCCATCAAAGAGATACTATTGCCATCAAAGGACTGCTATTGCCATCAAAGGGCTGGTATTGCCATCAAAGGGCTACAATTGAAACTTGAATGGTTTGAAATGTTCTATTCTTATTATAGCTTCATAAGGGCGAATTGATCGGTTGTATTGAATGTCTTCCTTAACTTTGTATCTGTCATTTGGCCGGACCTGTATTACTCGGAACGGACCTCTAAACTTTGGTAGTAACTTCTTACTTTCTCCACTAGCTGGGAAACTTGTGACTTTAGTTAGGACAAGGTTTCCCACTTGAAAAATTTTAGGAGGGAAACGTTTTTTATTAAACGTCAAATCTTGTTTTATTCTGTTTTCTTCTAGCCTCTTAGACGTTTCTTTTCTAATTTTTGTTACATTGATTATTATGTCTTCTTCAGTGGTATTTTTATCACCATCCATTTTTGGATGAAAACCAAATTGTAACTCCGCAGGCGTGTTTTGTCATCCTGTGTGTCGTGCTGTTGATGCCTTGTTGAACTTTTGCAATATTTGAGTCCCAGTTATTTGCTGTTGTACTAGCGTCCATGGTAGCTAGTGCATCGAGGATAGTCCTATTGGTCTTTTCTGCCTGACCGTTACCCCTGGCTAATCCTACCGCTGTTGTAAAGAGCTTATTGTTCTTGTCTCTTGCCACTGGTTGGACGTGAAAGTAGTGCCAGCCTCCGTAACAATTCTTATAGGATTCCCAAATGTTTCAATATTTCTTTCAATAACTAGCTAAAATATTCGGATCTGTAATATTTGCGGCCTCAACCGCAGGCTTTATATTGCTATCACTTATCGCGCCTATAACCATAGAAACTTTGTCAGCATTTGAGAAATTTAATTTTAATTTATCAAGTAAGTATGGCCATGTGTTGGAAATGAAATTCGTATAGGGAACAACCCTCATTCGGGTTGTGATTTACCACCTCCAAGGAGTTCTTTCCAATTTGTCCAAGTAAGCCTAGACCACCCCTTCTCACTTTGAATAAAAGAATCGTACCACGTTTTCGCAGTACCTGTCGGTTTGTTGGGAGCTTGAAAGATTGTATAACTATCGGCCCATTTATGTGTTTTAGCATTATGGAGAATGATCTCAATCCAGTCGATTACATCTATAGTTTTTGGGTAAAATTCAGGTATTATATACGAGACCACAAAATTCGAGTTAGGTTGTTCATTATAGGATTGGGAGTAACGGTTACTTACAGTGTTTGATCTGTTCTTTTTTTGTCCGATTATATTTGATCTGTTCTTTTTGTCTGATTACGTTTTCGACTTATATGGTCACTATATGTTGATGTAGACATCGACATAGGCGTCGACGACGTAGATGTAGATGACGACGTCGATGACAAACGACTTTTTCGACTACTTTTTCGGGACTTGGGCATCTTTAAATAACTATTGCACGAAATTGTTCACTGCTCCACCACTTCTGATGTAGTAATAATGGTATTATTACAATTATAAATTAAACACCAATACTAAAAAGGTGACACAAGTTTATTTGAGATCAGTTCACAATGGAATAATTATGAATACGCCATATCGGCTATGTATTATATGGGTATATGAAATGATTCATAGAGAACGAACCACTGTAATTTGATACTACCACAATGAGGAAACGAAAAGTAGTTAAAATAATTGGAGTTGTGACGTTGTGCGTTATACAGGCCGTCCGGGATTAACAACAGAATTTTCGGGAGGCTCCACCACATTTTAATGTAGAAGTTAGGCGACATTTGGATAATGTCTTCCGTAAAATGTCGATTGGTCGAGGTGGACCAGAAGCCTTGCCAGCTCGTTTACCCGACTTGATTCCCTTGGATTACTTTGTTTGTTATTTTTAAGTGAGGTTGTTTATTGTTATTTTTAAGTGAGGAATCCAACCCCTAAAAATTCTGATATTATTCCCAGACACCTTGTATAATATAGCATCTTAACGGTAATTTTCTTCTGAGGTTCGTTTATTATTAAGCAAAACACAATAAGATTTCTGTATGCGGGCACAGCGAGATCTATTCCCTATGCAGATTCAGTTTACCTACAAACGTCGTAGTGCGTGGATAGCTGGAACGAGGGTAAAAACACATAGTAACAACTGTGTCGACAATATCACGGAGGGCGCAAAAAATCAGTACGTGTGGATTTGCGTAGACAAAGCCATATATTTTAAGGAACATAAAACCATTAATATTATTATGCGTATTTTAAGTGGTATTCAAAGTACACTTCCACTGTTAATATGTAATAAATGGGCGTTGCCAATGCGCGGACAGTTGAGAAAATAGTAGTAAATACTTGTGTGTGTAATATAGGTGCTAAAAGTGAAAATGTTTTACTGCTTGTATCAGATGCAGGGGCACATACACTGTGTCAGTGGCGGACTGACACTTGTTGATGGTTGTGGCGATTTGTACCGAAGGGCGGCGAGGGCACATGTCCATGAAGGCCCTGTATATAGTGAGGGTAGTAAAAATATCTAAAAACACTATTCACAGAATCACAATTTCTATATTTGTATCTGGCAACCCTGGGCCACATCATTGTATTGTGTATTAAAAACAAAATTAGAGACACTAGAATAGGATCTATATGCGGTAACTCTAATAGCACAATACGCGATTTATTCGATGCATGATTGATTTTTACCATCTTTGGAATATTTGTAAAAAATAGTACAAATTTATAATTTATATTTATAGGTTATTTAATTTTGAAATATTTAAACAGATTTTCTTATGCACCTAATCTTGGAATACTTTTTTCTTTAGCAAAAGAACAAAAGAGCAATTTTTGGAATCGAGTAGGTGATGTTGTGGCGATCGCCAGCACGCCACCATGATCAGTCCGCCATTGCACTGTGTTCCAGGATAGATGTAATTGCACTTCTCGAATCAGCCCTGCTTGGTCTAAAACAATGATATATCAAAAATGAGTTGAATCGGTATCATACAGAATGTTTTATAAGTTAATTTATAAAAATCGTCACTAATAAACTACCTTTACTTTTCAATATATGAAAACATTCTATTAAAAAAAGTTGTTTAGAATGCAATTTGTGCCTACTTACCAAATATTAGGAACATAAATTTACTTGGTTGGAACTGCCCCATTTTTCTCTAGTAGTCAGTTTTTTGTTGAAAATAAGATAAATCGTTGAGAACAAAAGTTATTTAAAACACTAATTTATTTTAGAAAATATATTTGTGATTTCAGAGAACTCTCAACTTGCAAAAATTCTAAATAATATACTAATTTATTGAAAAAAGGTGCAGTTCCAATAAAGCAAAATGTTTCTGATATTTAGGAAGGAGGTACAAATTACATTATAAACAACTTTTCTTAATGGCATTTTTTCATCTTGAAAAATAAAGGTAGTTTATTAGTGACGATTTTAATAAATTAACTTATAAAATACACTGTATCACACCGATCAACTGATTTTTTATACATCTTAATTTTATATCAAGCAGGACTGTATCCCCAAGTGCTATTCCAAAATTCGACAATTTGTTCTCCATTGCATCTCTTGTTACATCTATCCTGGGACACAGTATATGTGTGAAGCTGTCAGGCTTTTACAATCCGCGTCTCCCAATATGATTGATACCTTTTTTTATATCGAAGCAATCAGGAGATTTCATGAAAAATTAACACACTCGAGGTATGTATTTTAATTGTTCCATACAAATGATTATTATTGTCTCTAAACCTATATGCCGACACTGAACGCACGGAAATTGTCCGGTGTCTAATCATAATTTTACAAAAAAATCAATACTTTTTAACATGATTTAAAATTTGCTTGATTTTGATTATGAAAAAAAGAAAACTGTATAAATTGTTTAAAAATATTCTGGGTGGGCCTCTGTTATTACAACTTTTTTTTAATCACCTTTTTGCAGAACTTCCATATTTAAGTAATGTTACTCATAACTAAAAGTAGGTATTGCTTGAGTTCCATTCTCTAATATAAAGATATGGATAACCCAAATTTCATCAGCTGCCACTAAATCAATCGTTTGAGATGTAGATTTGAAAACATTTGTATTTGAAACCATTTTGAATATTTTTAAATAGCATCACAGATGTCAAATTAAAAAATTCACATGTTTTTTAAACAGTGTAACGAAGTGATTATTTTATAGAATTAAATTAGGTAACTAGGTGCTATTTGTCTGTTTCAAAAGATATTTTAAACATTGTAGTACTGCGCCCTTAATAGTGGTATTGTCAGCTGCTCATTAATAATAGTTTAATTGTTAATTATAGATAGGTAGTATTGATCTGTTTATGTAAACATTCCAAATATGCCAAGTTGCGGGCAGTACGTGAATCGCGAAACGCGCATATTGCCCCCGGCACTCCTGTGTCCGTCCTACCGTCAAGGTCTCCGAGACTGGAAACAATCAAATCAGTTCCCGTCTGACCGTCAACCGAAGCACCACGCCGACTGGGACAGTAAGTAAACTCGTGAGTATAAAGATATATAGGTATTTAAATTTAATGCGGAATTATTCTAAGTCAGTAAACAGGTGACGTAGTTGAAATATTCCGCGCATGACTATCGGGTCTCATCCTACTTCTGCTTTTGGGCAGTGTTTAGTAGCGTGAGGATTTTTCAGACAAGTTAGTTCCCGTCTGATCGCCAACCGAAGAACCACGCCGACCAGCACAGTAAGTAATCTTGTGAGTATAGAGGTACATAGGTATATAAATTTAATGCGGAATTATTCTAAGTCGGGAAACAGGTGACGTAGTTGCAATATTCCGCGCATGACTACAGCGTCCTCGTACTTCTGCCTTTGGCAGAGTTTAGTAGCTTCAGGATTTTTCAAACAAGTCAGTTACCGTTTAGCTGCTGACTGAAGAACCACGCCGACCAGCATCGTAAGTAATCTTGTTGTGAGTATAAAGGTATAGGTTTGTTTTAAATTGAATTCGGTGACGTATTGCTATATTCCGCGCATGACTACCGCGTCTCATCCTACTTCTGCTTTTGGCAGAGTTTAGTAGCTTAAGGATTTTTCAGAGCATCCAGGACAGTCCGTTGCTGCCGCCCGTACCGACCAGACGTGCCGACCCCGACGGCTCCAGAGAAGAAGCAGCCCAGGATACGGAAGTAGGTAGCAAGGTTTGATAAAGGTTTGGTAAATAATCGGTATTACTTGGCTGGTGAGTACTTTTCGGACCTTATTTAGAGTTTGTGAACCGCGAGCGCTAAGACGTATCCGCCTCATATCCTTCCATAGAACGGGAGAGCGGCCGAAGGTTGGAATCAGAACCGCGTTACACCGCGTGCCCTCCAGGCCACCTGAGCACGTAAAAATTCTGCAGGGTGATTTGGCCCCGCCCGTCCCCCGGCCCCCCCGGCCCAACGGGGGGCCGGGGGGGCCCCCCCCCCCCCCGGTCGCCCCCCCCCCCCCGCCCCCCCCAAACCCCCCCGGGGGCCCGGGTTTGGCCCCCCCCCCCCCCCCCCAAAAAAAAACCGCACGTACTAAGTCCCTCCAGCCACCGGGCCACCGCGTGTCCTCTAGGCCACCTGAGCACGTAAAAATTCTGCAGGGTGACTTAGAGGTACTTTCGTAACCGCGTGCCTGCCAGGCCACCTGAGTACGTAAAAATTCTGCAGGGTGACTTGGAGGTATCGTCCGTAACCGCGGGTCCGCCGGGCTACCTGAGCACGTAAAAATTCTGCAGGGTAGCTTAGAGTTTGACCTTAGCGTAGTCGTTTTAAATCTGCCACTGTTAGGCTTGCCACTCCTTCTCCCCCCCAAGCGTAACCGCGTTATACCGCGTACCCTCCAGGCCACCTGAGCACGTCATATTCGGCAGGGTGACTTGGAGGTACTCGATTCGGCATATCATACGTCCGGAACCAACCATCAGCCAAGCGATAGTAAGCAACCGCTATAAATAGTCATAGTGTGCTTGTATTGGCGCTTGCTTCCTCTCCTGGTATCCGTCCGCCGTCTGCTTATGGCCGTTAAAGTATTGCTGGTTACCTTTTTCACCGCTTAATCTCTGTATTACCGTGTCGCACCGCTTGTACGCCCACTTACTGCCCCCGCTCGCCCGTAGTTAAGACCGTTGTAGTATAAGTTGTAGTTACTAAGGTGTATATACAGTGTAAATAATAATTAGTGTGTAGAATAAATGTAAATATATTGAATGAGAGTCTGTTCATTAACTGTAGTGTGTAAGGTACCTTTTCCCGACCCCTGGCTATCCGTTTCTTCACTGTAGTTGCCCGGCCTCTATCGTCCCGCCGATAGAGTAAAGTGATGTTTCTGCACTCTAAACAGAAACTGGCGCCCGAGATATCCGTACCATGAGCACCGCCGTAGTGTTGGGCGTCAAAGTGACACTTCTGCTTTTGTGTAGAACAACGAAGTACATCACAACAGCTGAAGTAGCAGCAACAAGGTTTTATTTCTGCGGACTATGGTCGTTCTTTTTTTTGACCCAATGAAATAGCCAATCTAATAGCAGAATTTTTTTTAAATAAATATTTTATTTATTTCACCGCAACGCGACGGTATTTTTCACTGAACGCTGAGAATTCGTTATTTAAATTACAATTAAAAAGTTTTGTTTATGCAATTGATTATATCGTCACAAATGTACCTTCTCATGATTATGAGGTTGAACTATATGACCCTTTGTTAGCCGATCACTTAGCCCATATATTTTCATTTAATGTTAGCTGTAATAATCATGATACCAAAAATCCAATTCGATACGGCCTAAAAAGAACTATAGGAGCAGATAATCTACGCGAATTAAATCGGCGACTAATGAACGTAAACTGGGAGTATGTTTATAACACTAATATTAAAAATGCTTTTAACTTGTTCATGAATGATGTAATTTGGTGCCTAAATGTGGCATGTCCATTGAAATATATTAAAATTAAAAGTAATTCTTTGAATAAAAATAAACAATGGATAACAAATGATTTAATACTCGAAGGGCAGCGTCTTAGAGGTATGTTTAATGAATTGAAAAATAATAGCGCTTCAGATGACCTATTGTATTATAAACAAGTTAAAAGAGAACACAAGAAAAATATTAAAAAAAGGAAACAGTGTTTTTATATAGATAAAATTAATAATTCAGAAAACAAATCAAAAGAAACTTGGAAAATTGTTAACTATACTATTGGGAGAACAGAAAAACTGAAAAACCCTATTATACTAAAAATTGGAAATGACACCATAACAGATAACAGTTCAATATCTAATCAGTTTGCTTCATACTTCTCTACAGTAGCCTCCCAGGCAATACATAAAACTTTTGGATATAACTTATCATTATCACACACAATATCTTTATATAACAAGGATTCGATGTACTTTTATGATGTGACAAAATCTGAACTGACTGATACTCCAGAGAAATAAAACTTCCTCTGCGGAATGAGGCCGAACAAGCTGAATTTTTGCAGAGACCTTCGTTTTGTTGTTCCAATGAAGCACAAAAAATTTCATATGCCTACCCTTGTGCGTCTTGAGATATCGAAGGTCAAAGGTCATGAAAATCGGTTTTTCGCGAAAATCTCGCTTCCAGTGCATCTGACGTCGTAAGAACCCATAACAAAACTTACGTAAAATAGTAGTCTCTACAAAATTGTTCATATACATTTTTTTTCGTACGACTAACCGTTTTCGAGATATAGCATGATAAAGCGGGAGCGCGCATTCGTAATAGGTAATACTGTATTATACTGCAGAGCTATAAATATAAAAGCACTTTTCTTAATCTGTTCGACTGGAAAATTAAATTTCCATTATTAAAACCGTTAAAAATTTGTTTATTTATAAAAAAATATATAATAAATAATTAATAACAAAAAATACATTCTTTTTCACACCACGCCTTATGTTTCCTTGCCTTCCTCCTCGTTTTCGTCGGGTTCCACTAGCACCTCGATCAACACATTATCTTCGTCAGACGCTTCCTCTATATCTGTTGGCTCTATGTCTGTTGGCAAAACCTCTTCAGGCTCAACTTTGGAGCATGGCAGCCCGACTTTTCTACACCCGCACTGCGCACCACACCCCTTTTTACAATTACAGAATATTGTATTTATTAGTTTGTCTGGAGCAGGTGGCAGTAGTGTTGTTTTCGGCTGTAATATGTCGTTTTTTAAATCCCAACCCCGTTCTTCGGGTTGTAGATTTTTCCCTAGCCAAATCTGTACTTGGTAGTAGACCCGATAAATATGCTGTCGAGCTGCTTCATTGGTAGGTGGAAGGGATGACAATTTAACAGGTCTATTAAGTCGTGTAGCCTTAATGAATTGGGTGTATCTAAATTTGTCAAGGTTCACTTCATCTTTTGGAGTACCATACATAGCTAACAGAAAACGCTTTCCGTTCTGAAATACTGTATCTGGCGGGCAGTTTTCTGCTTAAAATATTTGAGCCGAGTGAGTCAAATCGGGATGTTTCTCAAACATTGTCATAACCTTAAGTTTTCCTTTGTTGAATAGTGCCGATGTAGTGTCGCATCCAGTGAGGGCATGCAAAAATAAAATATGTTCTTTGCAAAGACGATATTTGTCGAGACTTTTAGACGAATAAATTAGTGTTGATGTAGTCCTTTTGCCAATTTTCTTTAAGAAAATTTGTCAGTGATGTGACTGAGTTCGTCCTATTAAGAGAACAAGCAAATCAATGTCTTCTCCAATGATGATGGCGGTTCTTTCTTTTTCCGATACTTCCATGGCTGTTTCGATGATTAGAACATCTGCATCATCCTTGGCCTGTTTTGTAGCGATGTTGGCAGCTTGTAGCTGTTCAATAAGCATTTCATTTCACAAAAGTGGTGTGAAAATAATACATTGTTTTGTTATTAATTATTTATTATATATTTTTTTATAAATAAACAAATTTTTAACGGTTTTAATAATGGGAATTTAATTTTCTAGTCTAACAGATTAAGAAAAGTGCTTTTATATTTATAGCTCTGCAGTATAATACAGTATTACCTATTACGAATGCGCGCTCCCGCTTTATCATGCTATATCTCGAGAACGGTTGGTCGTACGAAAAAAATGTATATGAACAATTTTGTAGAGAATACTATTTTACGTAAGTTTTGTTATGAGTTCTTACGACGTCAGATGCACTGGAAGCGAGATTTTCGCGAGAAACCGATTTTCATGACCTTTGACCTTCGATATCTCAAGACGCACAAGGGTAGGCATATGAGATTTTCTTGTGCTTTATTGGAACATCAAAACGAAGGTCTCTGCAAATATTCAGCTTGTTCGGCCTCATTCCGCAGATGGCCTTTTTTTTACCTTATTTCCCTGGAGTATGATGCAATAACTGAATTAAAAAATAAGAAATCAGCTGGGCTCGATGGAATAACAGTATCTGTACTAAAAAGCATCTTTTTAAGTATTATAGACCAACTATTATATCTTATTAATCTTTCAGTAATAGAAGGTTATTTTCCAGATGAACTTAAAATTTCATCTGTAATTCCTATTTTTAAACACGGAAACGTAGAAGATATAGAAAATTACCGGCAAATAACGCTAGTGTGTGTACTGTCTAAACTTTTTGAAAAAATTATGTCTAATAGGATTATGGCTTACTTAGAAAGTAAACGAATCTTAAGCGAACATCAACATGGATTTAGACCAGGCAGATCCGTAGAAACTGCATCTGCTAGTTTATTTAATTTCATATGCTACGAGATGGATCGTGGTAATCATGTTGTCTCAATTTTATTTGACCTCTCTAAATCTTTCGACTCCGTAAATAAAGATATACTTTTTGATAAGTTAGATAGTATTGGAATAAGAGGTAATATTTTAAACTGGTTAATTTCTTATATGAACAACAGAAAATTTATAGTTAAATGCAATGATGCTGAGTCTGATACACATGATACCATCTTGGGTGTTCCACAGGGGTCCATTCTGGGGCCGTTGTTGTTTTCTATATATATAAATGACCTTCCCTGCCACATAAAGAAAGGCTTAACAATTATGTATGCTGATGATACTACAGTCACTATATCTACCTCAAATCGTAATGACTTAGATACATTTGTCGCAAATATTATCGATGACATGAATAATTGGTGCAGCAGAAATAAACTAATATTAAATGGAAAAAAAACCGTTTTTATAAATTTTAAGCAGAGGAAGTCCATATTATTAAATAACATAAAATTAAGCACCTCAACAAAATTTTTGGGTACATATATAGATGATACATTGTCCTGGGAACCACACGGAAATCAGGTATGCAGCAAACTAAACAAGTCCTACTTCGCAATACTGCAATTGAAAGATATTTTGGACGAGGCAGGACTCGTCGATGTCTACTATGCACTGGCATACTCCCACCTGTCTTTTAATATTTGTATTTGGGGAAAATCTAGTCAATTGCATAGAGTATTTATATTGCAAAAAGGCTCATTAGGTTACTTTTTAACCTAAATTATAGAGAAAGTTGTAGGGATACTTTCATTGCAAAGAGAATTCTAACAGTACCTTGTATTTACATATATAAATGTTTAATATATGCGAGAACTAACTTGCAAACATTTGAAACTCTCGATAGAAATCATAATTATAATACAAGACATGGAAGCCTGTTATCGATCTCACAGCATAAAACAGCAAAATATAAAGAATCACTGGAATATAATACCATTACATTATATAATAGTCTGCCAGAAGACATCAAAACCTGTAATCTGACAAAGTATAAAAGCAATGTAAAAAAATTGCTTCTTCAGAATGCATACTATACCATTGACGAATTTGTGACCAGACAGGTGTAGGTATTGAATGATATGATAAACTGTGATAAATTTGAGTATAAGTTGTAAAATGTGTTTATGGATGTTATATTTTATTTATACAATTTTAAACTGTTATATTTTATTTGTTGTACAATGTTAAACTGTGATGTATTTTTTATCTGACTTACCATATGTACATTAATTGTATCAAACATGGTGAAATAAATATTATTATTATTATTATTATTATAGTTTTACATATGACAAAATACATCATGAAAGGTAAGACCATAAATAATTAATTAGTTTATAAACTTTCAATCTTCTGTTTATTATTATACCTCAAAATATTTATTATTATAAAAAAATTTTTTTGTTTTATGCTGCACAGTATTTACGTAACGTCTACAATCATATTTATCCCAGCACATCAGGTCTGTCTCGCACACCTTACAAATTATTGTGGCACCATTATAGAATAAATCCGGGAATTCACTGATATATTTGTTCACTTTGTCAGTGTATGGCCGTTTTTACCCTTACGCACGTCTGACATATTTTATTATTAAATTAATATCAACAATAAAATACAACAAATAAAATTATCAACAATACAACAACATAAAATACAACGAAGGGGAATAAATTAGCGTGTAAACACTACGACATACAACAATGGACTAGTCTTGCGGCTCGTTTCGATTTGTCCTTCAGCCGATTATTGCCTTACCAGATATCGATCTACCTGCTGTTGCGATATTTGTATCAGCTATAAGAGCATAAGAGGAACTTAGAACGTTTGTTCTTTCAAAATTGAGAATCACATTTTATTTTTTTTCTGTGAACCAAGTGTCATTGCTATAATATAGTTCTCGAGTTTCTGATAGTTTGTTTGTAAATAGTACTGATATATCGTCAGCATACTTGGCCATATGTTGGTTTACAGTCCCAGGCAGGTCATTTGCATACAATATAAATAAGAGAGGACCTAATATGGATCCTTGTGGTACTCCTTTTGGTACTTTTTCAATATCTGATATTTACCCCTCATACATGTTTTGAACAGTACATTGTTTTCTTCCGTATAGGTTAGACTTCATCAAGTTATTGGTGACTCCTCGTATTCCATATTACTCTGACTTAATAGTCATTATTTCATAATTAACACTATCAAAAGCTTTTGATAAGTCAAGCAATACTGCAGTTACATTATTTTTTTTTTGTTTACTGATTCCAGAGTCTTACTCAATAGCTCGTAAATGGCTCTGATTGTGGGATTCTTTCTCCTGACGCCACTTTGATTTATTTGTGAGTATATTATTTTTGTCTAAGAATAATAATTTTTTCAAATAATTTGGAAATTATTGGTAGTAAAGACATGGGCCTACAGTTTCCAAGAGATTTATTATCGCCTTTCTTATGCACTGGTTTAATTTATGATATTTTAAGAATATACCAGTGTTTAAGCTCAGGTTTATGATGTGAGTTAATGGCTTCACAATGATGTCCGCAGTAGCTTTTAGCAATTTTGTTGGTATTTGGTCTATCCCTACTGCCTTTATGTTTTTAGAGCTTATATTGTATAAAGCACCTCGTTTTCATCAGTTGGATGTAAGTATACATTTGAGTCGCATCTCATTGTATATGTCGATTCACACACTCTAGATTATTTCAAGGCTCTAAATCATTTCAAGGATCTAGATAAATTAAGTATGACGAAGTTTTGGCACCTTACCACACTTTTGGTTTGACCTATCAATACCTTGTTACAAATACATGAAATACTGTAAATAACATTAGACATAAGTTCTATTGGCGTTTGTGATTTATTTTTTGTGAAAAATCTTATATTGTGTTTTCATGTTTAAATCCAATTAATACATATAATTGTATTATAAACATAAATGTTCAAGACAACAGAAGGCTTATTAGAGGCACACTGTGTTAGAGGTAATTCATATTACTACCCATTTTTCCAATCATTCCTATAAAAATGTCTAGTCTCGATTTTTATTTTATTCGCATATTCCAATTATTGTTCATTAACAGATATTTTAATAAAGCTTTAACATCGTTTAAAAATACTTTATACAATTGGTTTTAAGAATATAAAAGCTACAACTGTTGCCATATATTAGCTTCTGTGATTGCCGAAGGAACAAAATTGATTTTACTCTCCATCAATGATCTTATAAAGCAAAGATGTGGGTTCAAAGATACGTTTTCATTTTGACGAACTTCACACAATACGAGATGAAGACGTTCTCCTACTTCAGCAATGATATCGGATTGAAAGTTCTGTTCGTTGAAAACCTAAACGATGGACATTACATGTTCGCATCTTTAAAGATTATTTATTAAAGGAGTGTATGCTCTAGAATTCATCGCAAGGTAGCAATAGTACTAAAGTATAGTTTAAAAAAGATATAAGGAACAGATAAAAACGAACTATAAATCATAAATGGAAATTGCTTGTTGACGTTTGGTGACAATCATATTCCGGCATTATAATAAAGGCGTCTCGGTCTATTTATATATTCTTTAGTTGGTATCCAGCAATTTGATTGTTCCTTGGCCGTCAATAAGCAATTTAATTTCCTGCCTTTTTTTTGTTTACTCACTTATAAATTCATGTGGTTGACAAAAATTACAAAGAGCTTGTATTCTTATTTGTTAGTCTCTATTTTATAGTTTATATAAAATTATTAACATGTTATTTATTAATTATAATTATGATATCAAATTTAATTGCCAATATGCATATTACATATTTAAAAATCCTTGTTTTCAAATTTCATGGAATTGTCTGATTAAAAAACCTATTTGGATGTCCTGATGCGGTATTTATTATTTGGTTTTCATAAATATAATTTAAATTGCATATATGTTTACGTTTCCAATTAAAAAAGTTAAAGTAGAACATTATACAAAATGATTTCAATTTTCAGATATTCGACATTACTTTAATAAATTTCTACGCTCAATTTAGTATTACTCTTATACAGATATAAGAATGAATGGGGCATTGTCTGAATCTTTTAAATTAGGGTTGTAGAATGAACGAAAACGAGGATCATATAGCGACCCAAACTAGAGAAGTAGCTCAGTAGTAAATAGATTGTTAAATTAGATTTTTATAATTTGTTAAATTGTTTATAAAACTGGCGATGTAGTTATGTATAGTGATGTTTGTTCAAAAAATAACACACAGAGGTAGAAATATTTTTTTTAATAATATAATGCTATGTTGAGCCTGCAAAGTAATGTAAAAATTAGATAAAACCATTACAAAGTGAGTAATAAAAACTACGCTTAGATTGGTCGATTTTCAAATACATTTCCCTATCTTTTCTTATACAGGGTGGTCCAAACTGACTAGCTGAGTTAATTCCAAGGACTGTAAACGAAAGTTCATAGTCCTTGAGTTAATTCAACTTGAAAGACATTTTATTTTGAAAGATGTTCAAAATGTCTCCCATTCTGTTGAATGCATTTTCGTGCTCGATCTTTTATCGAATATCGTACTTTTAACAACATTGCTGGATGCGAACGTTTGTTTCCCTTACTCTTATTTTCATATTTTCTTTTGTCGTAACGGGTTCGAAATATACGGGTGAACCGTGCGGTTGGAACCAAATATTACTGAAAACATTTTGTGATACATTTTGAAGCAGCTGCCTCAGATGATTTTGAAGAAAATCTAAAACCACTGCCCCATTTACTACGCCGTCAAAAAAGTAGGGGCCGATTATCAATAATACCTGCCCAAACATTTAAAAACCATCTTTCTTGTGATGTTTTAAGTAAATCGGGATTTTGGTGTGAATAATAATAATAGTTTTGACGATTTCGCATTTCTATGGAATATAGACTCATCACAGTAAAGTAATTTTCTTAAAAAATTTATCTCAGTATTGCTCCTGGTATTATTGACATTTTAAAGGGACCTTTAACTTAAAGGGAGTTTTATTGAAAAGGAAATGTATTAAAATCAAAAAATAAATATCAGTTCGTAGTTTAAATAAAATTTAGGTTTAATGGCTATTATATTTATATCTCGATTTATGTTTAGCTGGAATTACTCGTAATACATTTTCTTGTGATTTTCGTACGTTTTATTTATACATCCATTCACACGGTCTAGAACATTCCAGAACATTCCCGGCCGTTCTCGTACAATTTCAGTCTCTTCAAACCAGTCTACACAGTCCAGTGGCGTAAAACTGCCCCTCCTTAAGCCTGAACGTCCCGATCAGGCAATTCATTGTTTCCTGCATACTTGGCTAGTCTATATGCACCACCTTCATCTTTGATTTTGGACTTTACTGAATTCGGTATACGACGTCGCTTATTCTGGTGACGACAGTGTATGGTCCTTCCCAAGGGGGGTAATGCTTCGGGGATCTGCCTTTCTTTCGTTGTGGGTTATATAGCCAAACAAGATCTCCCGCCTGAAATCCTCCTGAATTCACCTTGAGAACATAACGAGCCCTCATGGGATCACATGCTATGGCAAGTCGGTCTCGTACCAGCTCATGGATATTCCTCAGCCGTTCACCAACTTTATCGGCGAGTCATTTATGGAAAGTCGCCCGTCATCTGGTGTACCAAACACCAAGTCACATGGTTAATTTTACCCAGGGTTACAAGGAAACTCGCTTGCCTTTATTGCAGTGGTGTCCCAAACACCTGGTCCCAAAGACCAGTGGTGTCCCAAACACCTGGACCTCATCATCTCTGTCCATTTTAAATATTTTTAAATATTTTTTTAGCACTTACAAGTATTAAAGCAAAAAAGCACTGTATCTGACTTTTATCACAACAATAAATAAACAGTGATTGTCAAGGAAACGATTTCATAAGCAATTAGATTGTAATGAAAAAATGTTATGCATTAATAAAAATTCTTTAATTTATAATAATATTGATTGCGATTTCAGAACAAATAGTATGTGTACCTCGTAGTAAAAGTACATTCCCGGACTTCAATGCTTGTTGGCCTCGGCTTAACGCCTCGACCAACAATTTACATCGTCATCTGGGAATGTATTGCTTTTACTACTAGATACACAATGTACTATACCGATCCCTTTTGTCACTTTACAGGACTAGACCAGTAACGATGTATTTTCCACTCAAAAAATTGCCCAAAAACAGTTATCTTTCTGGACGGTTGCAGAAAAAAATAATTATTGACATTTAGTAACTAATACAATGCAATTTAACAAATCTGGAAATGATTGAAATTTACTTTTTAATACTACTAGTTCTGTAATTTATCTAAACATAATAGATTAGCTTCTGTTCAAATTGAAAATAAAAACGGAATTATGGTAATGCTAAAGTGTGTAAATTCAACAAGAGATCGGACATGAAAATGATTTCAGCAGATTGGGAGACATTTCGAACATCTTTTTAACCAAATTTTCTTTTATGTTGAATTAACTCAGCTAGTTAGTTTGTTTTTTTAATATGTTTATTAGTCATTAAGAAAAACTGAAACAAAGAACTTTACTACGCCAAAAAGAAATGCATTAATTTGTATGTTCTTGATGTCATGAAACAAAGTCGAAAATTAGCTAAGAGTAATGTGTACAAGGTAGTCGCGGATTCAAGGGGGGAGGGCTAAAAGGTGTTCACCCCGCTGCTGTGAAGCAGCTCCTACCTTTTACAAACAGAAAACAATAATATTTAAGATTTAAGATCTGAAAGATAAAATTGGCAGCCTTTATAGCACTTAGCTAGCATTGACGATGTCGCGTAGTTGTAGCAGCGACCAAGCTGTGACGGAAGCAATGCCAGGTGGTAGCTGGGGCGAGACGATATACATGTTGACATCGAGGAGGCAATAAATTGATTTCGAGATCTATTTTCTAAAGAGCGAAGGTTGCTTCTTGTTTTGTAAATTTAGTATTTTGTTATAAGTAAATAAAATAATGCTTTGTTAATAATCTTGAAATCAGTAGTGTAACTACCCATTTGTCAAGTATATCAAAGATATAGGGCCCACTGACCTAACTGAGAAGTGTAAATTAGTTACTAAGTTGCTAATTACTTTTTTAAAGTTTACGGGGTGTCACAGAATTGCTTGAAAAATACAATGACCTTGAACTTAAAAAAACGCTTCCAGTGCGTTCTCCCTGCCACTTACGCCCTGTGTGCACACTGAGGGGTCTCCAAGTAGTAGTCGATAAAGATAATAGAGTCTACTTAAAGTAGTTATGAGAAACGAAACATTTTTTTCGTCCCCTTCAAACAAATCCTATCCGCGCTTGATACAGTGTAGCGCACCCAATATTTTACCCACTTATACCATATCTTAACATTTGAGCATGGGACCCAAATGATACTTAAGTTTTACAAAAACGATCGCACTTATAATTTAACAAAAATTGTTGCAAAATGGTTTGCCCACCCAGATAATTTTTAGACAATTTGTAAAATATTGGCAATTTTTTTTTCCATTTACAGGAGAATATTTTACCTATATGTTTGAAATTTCGTAAAGAAATTTAGATTATTAAAAAAAGTTTTATTTACACCTTTTTAAAATTTGCACAATGAGAAATTAATTTAAAATACAATTTTTCAAAAACTTTAAAGAATCAAAATTTCTTGATGATGAATGAAATTTGACAGTTTTGACACGTATCGGTAAAATGTCCTACTCATTATGAAAAAAATATATCTGATGTGGCCAGCACATAACTTTTTTATACCAGTATAACATATTTTTTTCTTAAAATCGATAATTTGTAGTGATTTTTTTTAATATACACGTGTAAATGTCATAATTTCAAGAGAAAAAAAAATCATTACATCCAAGTGGTTGGGTCAGTTATAATACCGGAATGGAAGGAGGCTACAAAGAGGTTTCAAAAAATGTTTTAATATACGTTGGCTGACCCTGCAGAATCGTCTTGGCTCACCCTGTATATTCGAAAATAATTTCCGGTTATAGACTTTTTTGTCTAGTTTATTTATGTTTTTAAATCAAGTTTCTATCATAGAACTCAACATATCGAAGTCGGACGCACTATTGCCTCACCCTGTATATCATCCTGATCTAAAAAAAATCATTCTATTTAATTCTTTACATATCTCAATTAAATTTTAATAACTTACTTTGAAATGTTTCATTAAAATTTTTAAATAATTAATTATCGTCGTCATTCAATACTGTCAATAAATTCGTCATATCTTTTAATAATTTCTTCTTATTGACATTGACATTTCAAATATCAAACTACCAAATTTATCATAACCCCATTTTATGAGGTCAAATGTGTAAAAAATTTCAGTTTACACCAGCTTTATTTAAGTACTTGGAAAATATATTTTATTGGCTTGATATAGTAGATATGATTTATAATCTTCCATCAAGAATATATTTTTTTGTAGAGACAAATATCAAAAAGTTTGAGTCCCGTGGACCTCCTTTCAGCTGGTCAATTTTGCTCACCACCGAATTTGTCATTGTCTTTGGTCTTTAGAACATGTGTACAAAATTTGAAAGCTTTATTCAAAAACTGTGATTGCTATCGAGATACTACAGACATGCAGACAAATTTTTTTTCCATAAAATTATGTTTTTTTCATTATAATTCGTCAAGATTCGTCCAGAAATGCAATAAAAATTTTTAATTTTTTTCCCGAAATTGTATCTTTTTTTCTTTCATTATATCTCTTCTGGTGGTACCACATTCACCCAATTTAACATATCACCTAAAGTGTTGTTGAAAATCGTATTTGGCAAATTTGGGAAGTCTCCAATTAGTATTGTTTAAGTTATCATGACCCCACATACACACACCCACGCACGCACGCATTCACGCACCCACAAACCCACGCACCCACCCAGGGTTCAAAACGTATTTTGAGGTTGAAAAAAATCACGACTATACTTCCTTACATTAGGTATAAGAAAGTAAATGTATGTTGCCAATATTTTACAAATTGTCTAAAAATTATCTGGGCGGGCAAACTAGTTTTGCAACTTTGTTTTTAAAATTTCAACTGCAATGTTTTTTGTAAAGCTTCTTCATTTAAGTAGTCATTCGTTAAAGTTAAAGTCATTTGGGTCCCATGCTTCAATATTAAGATACGGAATAACCAAATTTCACCAGCGCCCACTGCATGTTATTTGTTATAATTTTAAAACCAAATTGTAAAAATTTTTTTCTCGTCATTTTCTCTAAAGATTTTAAATTCCATGTTTAAAATGTTGGTGAAATATGAAGTGGACCACCCTATACCGTACACAATACGATATAATTTATAACAATTTTTTTTCTTAACATAAATTCACTTTATTTTTCTCCGTACCTCTTTAAAAAAATTAAGTTATTTTGATGAAAATTAACGAAAAAAAAATACACAATTAAGGCCATTACCCCACCAAATTTAATGATATATTATCTTCTATCGCAACGATATTCACCTTCTATACGTTTGAAAGAAGATATACGACTCAAATTTTTTTCCACTCCACTTTAAATTCTAATATAGACTCATTAAAATCATGATTTATGGTTCGTATATGAAAATACATAATTAATGTCAAATTTCAGCACATGATAGTCGACCCTTCTATATTTATATCATATCAAAATTTAACATTATAAAAGTTTTATTTATTTTTTAATTTTAAATAAAAGTGTATACAAGTTTTTTGCGCCATTTTAAGAAAATTTAAATACATGCTCATAAATCATAACAACAAAATATACTTTTAAACGTTAAACTAGCAAAAAAAACTTACTTAGTATTCACCAAAAATTTGATATAATAGAAAATTTCTGTATTCGTATCATTTCCGATTCCACGTGCTAGCGAATTTATAATAAAACGCGTCACTAACTCACCGAAGTTAAAACACGACTGACGCTCTCGACGCTGCTGAGGACGCTCTTTGGAACCACTTAGACCACTAAATCAAATTGAGTGCGCATCAGCAATCCTTAAAAATGCCCATTTATGGTTTTTACAGTTTTTAACATTAAATTATATAACAATACATATAAGGTGCTAAATTTAGTAAACAGTGTTAAATAAGAACCTGCTTTCAGAGAAAACAACTGTATTTTTTCTTTTGTTTCATTTCTAAATATGACTGATTTCCTGTCATTTAGACAAGATTATGAAAACGTTATATTTACTTTTTAAAATAAATAGCTATTTTTGTATATCTAGAATGTGAAATGCTACTTTTTAGGATTCCATGTATCCAGTGCCCATATCCTTTACTACAATCATTCAATACTCATAAACTAAGATGCAGTAGAATATTTAGTATCTCAGGCACTATCGACAGGTATTTTGTAGATTTTTTCTTTTTTTTTTTAAGTCAAAGGTTGAAAAATCGTTTATACTTCTTTTGTCTTCTTCTCTTTCCTCGATTGTCCTCATCTAAATCAGTTACATTTTCTGGCCTGAACATTTCGTGGTTCTGTTACTAAATAAATAGGGCATCATCTTTAAATATCAATTTCCTACAAAAATACACTTAGTTTTCTATTTCACAGGTTTATTCAGATTTATCTAATATATGTTTTGGTCTCGCCATCATTATCAAAGAGTCTATAAAAGACTCATAATAGTTTGTGCAACAGAAAACTAAGTATTTATTTACATATTCTTTTTTAGTGTGTTTCACCAAGAACCAAGCTCCGATTCTATTCAAATTATTCAATAGTCTTAATATTTAGCTAGAAGATATTTTATAGGCTGTCCGCGGTCCTACGTTTGCAGAGTATAATCTTTAAAAGTTCTTGTGGAGTTTTTAAAAACCGAGTTTAAAAACCGTTTTTTTTTTAGAAAAAATTGTAAAATTCGAAATCGGTTTTTAAATTTAAAAAACCGGTTTTAGATACTAAAATTAATATGTAAAAATTAATTATTTAATTAAAAACTTTAGCATTTTGACTTGAAATCGCCTCGGGTACAGGCATATTGTAGTAAAATTTTACTGTAAAACTAATCTTCATGAGGCAGACGAATGTTTGCCATGAAAATGCACAAACTCATTCCATTATGCTTTAAGCTCGGACGGAGGTATCGATTCCCAGTAAAGTAATATTGTAAACACCTATTGAAACATTCCCAAACAACAGAAAAACATAAATTTATACATGATTAAGTGAATTACATTTCATTTTAAAATGTTAATACGTAAACTAGTTTTATCGGAAAACAATAATAACAAATTTGGAGTTGACATTACACAATATTTTTCGTTATAATTCGTGAAAAGCTAGAGATTCTAAATTCTGTAAAGACAATTGATTGGTTCCTTGTTAAAAGCTACTCAGCGATAGGGGTTTCAACCCGCGTTCCTAAGCCCTTCTGGTTACTAAATTTTTGTTTATAGATATAATGACCAATAAACCAAATAACGCTTAAACAAAATATTTCAATTCTACCTTATACAAAACACAAAGCATTGAATATATTTGTTGACATAGATATGATGACAGCACACTCTGTGTACTTCAATTTTATTTCGTTTTAAGATATTAATACGTAAATTAGTTTTATCGAAAAAAGTACGGATTTGTACGGATTTTAGTTATTTTAGTTTTTATTTATTTATCTGGTTTTGTATAGATAAACAGATATTTTATTTTGTTATATTTTTGTAGTTCCATAAATATTAAACAAACTGAAAATTTCAATGTAAGTATAAATATTTTTTTATTGCTTTAATTGTTTTTTTTTTTTTTTTTTTAAATTCGAAAACCGGTTTAGCCGGTATTTTCGGAATACTGAAATTCGAGAATCGTTCTTTTTCGAGTCGATTTTTGTAGAAACCCTAGTGACACACCAAACTTCGTATTCTTCCAACCTCAAGATTGCATTTTTTGTAAATTCTACACCATTAATTTTGTAGTAAGTTTGACAGAATGCTCATGTACATTTGCCTCATTAAAGAGTAAAAATGAAAAGTTAAAAGTGCTTTCGTTGCACTTCGTCGAAGAAAGAAATTCGGCTTTCAAATATTCACTGCTTCTTTTCTATGAAAGGGTACAACAAATTCTTAAAATTTCAACGATGAAATCTGAAGTAACTAGGTACTGGAGAATTTTCATGACCTTATGAAGTTCTCCTCTTTCGTTAAACTTATAACAAATTTTAATTTCGCATTTTTAAAAGATAATGAAACAGCATGGTCACTGAAAATGTGTAGAAGCATAATATTGACCATAACGACTTCCAGAAAAATGCAACTTATGGAATTATCTTTAAAAACTGGTTAAGGTCAATGCAAACCAAAATATTACCAAGAAATCTGTTTTTAATATTTGTTCCAAGCTGACAGTGTATGAGGACCTTACGCGAAGAGAAAAACTTAATTAAACTCCCAGACCAAAGTGTTCAAGACTGTATGCATCCATCTTTCCGTGATATTCTCGATTATGTTTTTGTATTCCCTATCACTGTCTAACATTAAAATAGCTATGACAATAAAACAAAATAGAAAATTCATCCCTTATTTCGGTATCTTAAAAATTATAAAATGTAAATAAAATTTCAGTGCAGAACACCGCGATTTCCTTTCGATCAGTGTCAAAGTCAATGTAATAAGTTAATTAAACAAATAATTGCTTATCCTGAACACACGAAATCTATGCATGATAAAGATACCTGCAATAAATGTACAATATGTCACATGAAAGAGGATCACTCGATTTTTTTGCCTTTATTGCACAGCATGAAAAAAATTGAAATGTAAGTTTGTGGAATTTTTTTGCGAAGAATCTGATTCAGTAGAGAAAGGAACATAATACGATATATAGTCAAAAAATTGATTTTAAAAATTTTTATATTTCATGTACACCGCGATCGTAAACTAATGGTGCAATATAAAGTTGCTAAAATTCATTGCCTTAAAGCCGCTTTACAGTTTGCAATGTTTATTGCAGCAATTTGTATTGCAGGCAAGGGATTGCGCCAATTGCGGCATGATCTCAAATTCGGTTCACTTTACACTTGTCAATTTTTCTTGCGTAAGAAACAGGTGTACCATCTTGAGAAACAGACGTCATGAATCAGATGATTTGTTTGTTTGTAGATTTGAGGTTATATTTATTATTTACACAGTGTTATTTACTTACTGGAAGGATTATTAAAATGTTCACGACGAATAAGCAAGCTAAAATTGCAGCAGCATCATGTGCTTTATTAATTGGCGCTGCATTACTGTTACAACAAAACCAGAGAGATAGAAGGTGGTGGGTAAAGCCCTGGTTAAAACTTAAAAGAGGCAATATTGATCTACCCAATGAATTTATAAATGGTGGAGATTTAGAGCTATCAGAATTTTTTGAGGATGGATGAAGCCACATTTAATAAATTGTTGGAAAAAATACGACCATCAATAACTAAACGCTCAATATATCGAGAATGTATATCAGCGAAAGATAAGTTGGTTATAATATTACGTTACTTTGCAACCAGTGAAAGCTACAGGAGCCTTATGTATTCCTTTAAAATTTCTGAGAGTACAATTTCATTATTTATACCAGAAGTTTGTAAAGCAATATACAAAGAACTAAAAGATGAATATCTACATGTATGTATAGAGTAACTTAATGGTCCAAGGAACTATTGTACAGTACCCACATTTTTTAGGTGCTCAGATCAATAGCAGAATGGCTGGAAATATCTAGAGAGTTTGACCGTTTGTGGAATTTACCCAATGTTGTCGGAGCAATAGACGGAAAACACATTCGTATTGCAGCACCAAGGGATGAAGGATCAGCATTTTGTAATTATAAAAGTGATCATAGTATTGTTTTATTGGCTCTG
Source organism: Rhamnusium bicolor (assembly GCA_029963845.1). Classification (NCBI taxonomy): domain Eukaryota; kingdom Metazoa; phylum Arthropoda; class Insecta; order Coleoptera; family Cerambycidae; genus Rhamnusium; species Rhamnusium bicolor. Next base: position 30,368 of record JANEYF010005149.1, read on the forward strand.
GTAGATGCCAATTATAATTTTACTTATGTGAATATAGGAATGAACGGCAGAATTTCCGATGGTGGTGTATATCGAGAGAGTGATTTATATGAACCTGTAGAAAAAAATATATTAAACTTTCCAGAAGGTAAACCTTTACCATCTACGAATAAACCTGTACCTCATGTAATTGTAGCAGATGCAGCATTCGCTTTGTCATGCAATATTCTAAAACCATATCCATTTAAAGGATTAACAAGTGAGCAACGTATTTTTAATTATCGTTTAAGTCGGGCTAGATGCATAGTTGAAAATACATTTGGAATCCTAGCTAATCGTTTCAGAATATTGTTAAATGTTATTCCGTTAAAGTCAAACAAAGCAAAAGTTGTTACACAAGTATGTGTTGCGTTACATAATTTTTTGCGTAAAGAGTCAAATTTACAGTACCCTGAGGAGAATATCGACAAAAGATTTAGATTTATTTATGGCCTAAGTAGACAGACAGGTAATAGGCCAAAAAATGAAGTCATCCAAATAAGGGAGGAATTTAAGGAATATGCAAATGGCTGCGGTAGTGTTCCCTGGCAGGATAATATGATTTAAATATTCGTTATGGTATAATAGATTATTTTATTTATTATTATGTAATGTAAAAAAATGTATTGAAAAATATAAACAATATTATTCATAACTATGAACTATGTACAAATAATAAAAATGTTTTATTGAATATGTTCTCTATATTTGTGTTTCGCTTGAAATAACAAATTAAGCATGTTTTCTTTCAAATTGTCCATATGAGTTCATCCTTTATCTTCTCCATTTCAGAGGCTAACATCCTGAAACAATTATTAATAAATACACATACAAAAAGGATTTTTTAGTATACTTACTGCCCGAAAAGGAAATTGCTACTTAGTTCAACACTCGATTGACTTTCTAATTTTTGTAATGTTATTGTAGCGGATGTTATCAAGGTTTTTATTTCGTCTTTATTGTCTTTCTTTCTTTTCTTGGGGAGCACTACTTACAGAATGATTACTGTAAGAAGAACTTGGTCGAGATAATTGAGGTGACGCTAGAGGAGATGGATCTGGTTCTATAGGCTCTATCACAACATTCTCTATGTCATCTACTTCCCCTTCAAAAAGTATTTCTTCCATTTCTTCTGTTTGAACCCAAGATCAGTACATGCTTGTAAAAGTTTCTAAAACCTACAACATTTCTCTAAAACTTACCTCACTCATACTTTCCGTTAAATTGGATTCCCCCTACTTACAACATTGATCGAATCCTTTATCTTCTCCATTTCAGAGGCTAACATCCTGAAACAATTATTAATAAATACACATACAAAAAGTATTTTTTAGTATACCTACTGCTCGAAAAGGAAATTGCTACTTAGTTCAACACTCGATTGACTTTCTAATTTTTGTAATGTTATTGTAGCGGATGTTATCAAGGTTTTTATTTCGTCTTTATTGTCTCTCTTTCTTTTCTTCGGGGGAGCACTACTTACAGAATGATTACTGTAAGAAGAACTTGGTCGAGATAATTGAGGAGACGCTAGAGGAGATGGATCTGGTTCTATAGGCTCTATCACAACATTCTCTACGTCATCTACTTCCCCTTCAAAAAGTATTTCTTCCATTTCTTCCGTTTGAACCCAAGATAAGTACATGCTTGTAAAAATTTCTAAAACCTACAACATTTCTCTAAAACTTACCTCACTTTCCGTTAAATTGGATTCCCCCTACTTACAACATTGATCGAATCATTTAAAAAAAAAGGTCAAAGCACCATAATTTGGGGATATAATTGGAATTTGTGGACGCCCCAGATACTTTGCTTTTCTTAATTTTATTTATTTCATTTACATACTGCGTGCGAATACCATGGATTTTTTTTTTAATATCTTCACTAGAGAGATTCGTTAAACAACTTCTGTTCAGTTTCAAGGTTATTTCTTGTAAAGCCTTATTTCGAATGTTTTTATCTTTATACTGTTGAAGCTTTATGTGGTATAAACAAGGGTATTGTTTATAAAGCTGTATTAATTTTACAGTTAATTCTCTGGACCATAGGAATTGCTCCTTCCTAAAACATATATATTTTTATATATGGTAATAAACAGCAATAATATTAATAATTATTTTTAAATAATAATATACATACCCTTTACTACATTTTTCACTCTGATGCATCTTGATGATAGACAAAAGACAAACTACACAAATCTTGATCTACACATACAATGACATACGTGAATGACATTGACATAGTAATATTATTAATTTTTATTCTGTTGGCTATACGTAAATACCCAAAAAATATCACTAGATTTCGGTCGCAATGCATTACAGTGCAATGAAAATTAGGTCCGGTTTTAATTTCTGCAATGCAACAGCTGATCAAAGAACGTATTTGTGCGCAAGCGCAAATGTGTAATTTTATTGCCAGCAATGAAAATTGCAAACTGTAAAGCGGTTTTAACAGACATAAAGAAGTAATTTAAAAATTACATCGGCAAGTATTTTATAAATTTTTGTTTTAATACTGTCAAACAATTTATGTCATTTGATAAAAGTAAAATATCGTCACCGAAGGAGAAAACACAAATAGTGAATTTATATAATGATTATTATGAAATTTTCTGATAATGTAATCAATAAAAACTTAGAATTAAAAATATTTGATTGTCTTATATTTTTATTTAATTAGTTACTATTTTATTTTGTGCTCTACCAAACTTGATTAAGTAAACATATTAAAAATATAAATTATGTTCACATTTTAACACCGCCACATGAACATGTATTTAAATTTTTAAATAAACCAATATTTTCATTACAGAACTCGAAGTCTTCTTTAAATAATGGCTTAATAAAAAGAATCAGCCACCATGTTATCTGTGGAGATAGATTTCACTGAAATTTCAGCATTTTCTATCTTCTCACGTAAAAAAATGGTGACGAACATCAATATGTTTTGTTCTCTGACGGTAACCACTATTATGTGCAAAGTTAACAGCAGCTTTATTATCACAATAGATATTTATTTATAGCCTCTGTAACTGCACCTGGACAAATTTCTTTAGCCAAAGCACGTAACCATAGTCTTTCTTGACATGTAGCGGATAACGCTATGTATTCAGCTTCCACTGTTGATAATGCCACAGTCTTCTGCTTCTTACTTGACCAACTTATTGCACCACCTTGTAACTTAAACACATTTCCTGTTATTGAATATCTGTCGTCTAGTTCATTTGCCCAATCAGCATCACCATAACCTTCCAACGATGTGTTTCCTTGTTCAATAAAAACAAGTTTCATACTTGCAGTTCTCATTAAATATCGAAAAATTCTCTTTACCGTCATCCAATGACTTCTTCCTGGGTTTTGACAAAATCGACTAACAATGCTCATAAAATATATCAAGCCTTGTACTTCGACACAAGAATAGTAAACTTACTACGGCTTCCTTATAAGGAATTTTCTTCATTTCTGCTTTTGTTCTATTCAGTCTTTGATTTGGATCTGCAGGCGTAACGACAGGATTGCAATCACTCATATTGTATTTTTCTAGAATTTCTTTTTTTAACTACAGTTCGATTAATTCGCTCAGCTAGTCTATTCTGTTGCGGAGTATCTGAAACAGTTGTTTGATGACGAATGTGAGATTTCTGCAAAATATTTTTCATACCTTTGTTGACATATTCAGTGCCATAGCCTGTACGTAAGCATTAGATATATTTGTTTGTTTGATTTTCTATAAACCTTTTAAACTTGTCAAATATTTCTGTTACTTGGTCTTTACTTTCAAAGAAATATACAAATACTTTTCTAATATAGTCATCAATCAATAAGAAAAAATATTTGGCCCCTCCGATGGATTTAACTTTCCTTGATCCACATAAATCTGATTGCACTAGCTGCAACGGTTCTGAAGCTCGCTTCGCACTACGTTAGAATGGCGTACGATGATGTTTTCCTTTGATGCAGGCTACACATTGTTCATCGCTGCAATCTGTTAAATCACACCCTATAGCAAGATCATTTTTCAACATCCTCATACTTTTTCTATTTAAATAACCCAATCGTTGCGTTGATGCCATAAATTTCCATTTGAAGCTTGAGGAATGTATATTGCCTTTTCTTGTGGTTGTTCTAATTTAAATATGCCATTACTTTCAGTAGCTGTAGCTAATAATTCACCATATTTTGTAAATATTTTGCAGCCTTTTGAATTATTAAAATGTCCATGCATGCCCCTACTTTACCATTTTACTAACAGACCATAGATCTGCTGCAATCCCTAGTACATGTAAAACATCTTTAGCTTCAATTTCAATGGTTTCTTGATTTAATACCAATGGAATTTTTACGGTTCCAACTAATTTTACTGCCATTTATTAACCCTCTGCTGCTGTAACTTCTGTATGATCACAGGGTGTTGCATTTTGGAGCCAGTTGAAATTTACAGTCATGTGTGATGACGCACATAAATGTATGAATCAAACTGAGCTCTGAAACTTTCATTCGAAGTATAGAAGGCCAAGAATGCTTTTTAATTTAGTTTCGTGCCAATTTTTTTTTACACTCATTTGCATAATGGCCAAATTTATTACATGCATAACACCGTACTTTTACTTTATTGTGTCTTTTACTCATTCTGTAATAATTTAGTTTTAATTGAATCACCTGTAATTGGGGTACTAGAGCTCTCCAAACCCATGATCATTGGACGATAGTCATCTAGAAGTCCGTTTAATAAAAGTGTGCCTATCCATTCACCCTTAATTTCAAAACCTAGGACATTTAGTTTGTGCGCCGTAGTTATGATTGTATTCACGTACATATCGACTGAACTACAACTTATTTGACTGTGTGGTAACTAGCATTCTCAGTAAACTGACTCTTCTCGTCGAACCGCAGTTTTCAAATACACTTTTAAGTTTATCCCATGCATCTTTAGCAGTAGTAGTATCCTGGATATTAATGTAATTCACTGGATCGACTGATTCGCTGGGAGCGAAGTCATGGTAGGGAGAGTCAAATCGACACCAGCGTCCGCAGCGGTTGATGTAGACAATAAAGGACGCTGTTTTTAAAATTCTATCGGATAAATACACGTGAATAGTTTAAATTTATTGTATTTAATAATATTTGAATAAAATGAGTAACCGTAGTTGCTGTGTTGTTGATTGCAAAAATACCAGTAGAAAAAGTGAATGCAAGTTTTATAAATTTCCAACTTCGAAATTTAAAATAATTCAAAGACAAAAGTGGATAGCTGCAGTAAGAAGGTGCAAGTGAGTAGTGCCATAACCTTACTTTCAGTAATAATAATAACAGAGAATAATGTTTTAAGACAAATCGATAAATTTGGTAATTTAGTGTTCACGCTAATATTTTATTTAAATTAATAATAGAAAAATTGAATTATTTAATTTTTAATATTTATAGAAGTTGATAAACAAAAAAAAATTTAATACTTTTTATATTTGTAATTTTTCGCGTGCGTTAGATTCTAAAATATTTATTTACAGTATTTAATTTATTTTGTAGTGTTGATGGATCACCGTGGGTTCCTAAGCCACATGATGCATTTAATCAAATAACTCTGGTTATTTTTTTCGATGTTCTTCAACATCACGTACATGCTCTGCATCAGCTAATTTTTTTAACACGCTTTTATTAGCTTCACCTGTATGTTTGCTTGCTTGCTTGTTTGTTTGTTTGTAACCGACTCTTTGGACTCGATTTTGACCCACTTTAAACGGACAGATTTAATTGAAACTTTGTACACTTACGAAGAACCGGTAACAATACAATAATTTGATAAGTTTATATCATTATCCTGATCAGGATCGCCAATCCTTTCCTCACGTATCCCTACGTGAAAGCAAAGGCTTAATATGTAAGTAGATTCCGTATTTGTTAATTAGCTCGGTGGTCGAGTGGGTTAAGGCAGTCGACGCGAAACGACAGACTCCTCCGGCGTGAGTTCGAACCCCACGGCTGAAATAAAAATATTTTTTTTTCAGAAATATCTGTTGGATCGTAATATGTTATAATATCAGCATCAATAAGCAATATAAATATAGTTTAAAACAACTAAAAAACACGCTTTCATAGCACATCAAACTAAAAAAGTTAAAAATAAATATAGTTTAAAAAAACTAAAAAAACACGCTTTTAAAGCACATCAAACTAAAAAGTGAAAAATAATTATTAATATAAACTGAAAACAATAATGAACGAAAAATACTAGTATTATTGTGAAAAAAGCGTGGGGCGCTTTGTGCCATATTTTTCGTATATCGAGCAACCCACGCCTTTTTCACAATAATACTAGTATTTTTCGTTCATTATTGTTTTCAGTTTATATTAATAATTATTTTTCACTTTTTAGTTTGATGTGCTTTAAAAGCGTGTTTTTTAGTTTTTTTAAACTATATTTATACCTTTCATTTCAGTCTCGGGTTGAAACTTAATTTGATGACTTATTGCTTGAAACCCAGTTTTGATGATGACGTCCATTTTTTCTTATAAAAATAAATTAAAAATTAATATTCAAATAAATATTTCAGTATATTATTAATAAATAAACATTTTACAATATCTTCAAGATATAGTTATCTAGTTATGTCCTTATTTTTATTCCTTGTTTTTTATTAATTTTTGGTCTCTGTTATGCTTTAAATTGACTTTACTTAACCTCTTCACAGTTTTAAATAATTTGTTTATATATTATACTTACATTTTTTTGTTGTACTCCAGTAAATATAAATCAGTAACTGATTTTATTTGTCACTGAGGATTTTTTCACATTTTATATATTTTTTATTTTAACAATAAAAAATTTGTTATTGTTAAGTCCCATAAGTGTACTGAGTAAATAGCGTCCTTTAGTTCATACTTCTGGTGGCGCTACCGTCACGCACCGAGCGAATAAGATGATTTTTGCTCGTGTTTTTGTGACCATTTTTGAATCTGTCACTTTATCACCTGTTATACATCCCCACATGTCTTCATGCTCTAATAAAGCTTGCATAGCAAACATTCACGTATTATAATTCTCTCTTTCCATTACTCTTCCGATTGTTGGAGCATTTGAATGTGCCATATTTTTATTGCCAATCACAGACTGATTTTCACAACTTTCTTAAAACAAAACTATTTTAGCGACCTGGGTCCATAACCTAAAGATTATTATGACTTTTTTTGATAATATAATCAATAAAAACTTATAATTAATAATACGTTATTGTCATATTTTTATTTATTTAGTTACTGTTTTTTTTTTGTTTTTCTAACAAACTTGTATAGTAAACATATTAAAAATATAAATTATGTTCACATTTCAAAATTATATAACAAAACTGGCTCAATTGTTCTTGCCCAAAGGCGTTTTAAAAGAGAAACAAGCTGACAATCGTCTCCAGGGAATTTAATTTTTCGATGGGTAAAAGAAATTCTCAGAAACATTAATTTTAAATAAAGAAAAATCAATTGGAAGACCAAAGCGATGTTTAAAACCGTAAAAGATGTTCGTCAGGTATTTGTTAAAAGTCCAAAAAGGTCAGTTCGACAGTGTGTTGTCGAACTTGATATTCTATACTCCAATACTACATTACAGTTGTTATAAATGACGTGTACATCATCTTAATTGTTAAATAATTGATGAGCCTCAGATGTGGCTTGTGAGTCACCAGGATTTAACTGTAGCACCCAAGTTTACGTCTTTAAAATACCTGTGATGATAAAGAACTGTCTCCAACCATGTCCCCCAACGAGTTAAAATAGGTTGTGGTAACAGTGGGAATGTCAGGACAGGCCATACGAAGTTTTTAACACGATCAGTGCCTTTCACAAAGATCCGTTTTGTATATGGAATTAGCGCGTCTACCCCTGTGTTATTTTTTTTAAATTTTGTCTTTTACCAAATGTGAGTCGTGGACCATGCTTACATGTATTAAATTTGGAAAAACAGCTGTTAGCAATTGGTCAGCTTTAAGCATATACTGTGTTGCTGTTCAGCATTAATACTTATGAACTAATAATACCCATTGCTGTCAACGATGTTACAATTAGATTTCGTAGTTTTCGCATTTACGGCCTCAACTATTTTACTAGCCAGTAAGAATGCAGGCGACGTTCCACCAGGATATAGATTTCATGCACCTTTGCCACATGATTACCTGTTGTGTCCGGCATTTCGTTTGCCGCTATCTATTTTTTTTTAATGTTCCCAATTTCTTTTCAATATTCCCAGTTTTTTAACATCGTTTTCCACATGGGAGTTAATTTTCGATGTGTTGTCGTCCCTTATCTACTAGACGCAATGTAATATCCGTTCGTATGTTTCACGTGTACTTATTTAATACATAATGGTTCATTCTCTGCGACGACGCCGCTGATTTACTCGGAATTTGGCCCAGACTAGTCATAATTACAAAACTTTGTACATAATAAACAAAACTACTTCAGTTACAGTATTTTAAATAATAACAGGAATATTTCATCTTTAATTATGCCAATATAACGAAAATTGTACACCATAAGTATGTACACGTGATGTTTTGGTCACTTATATAATTTAATATGTAGTGAGAGCGTAGGAATAACTCAAAAATACCATAAAACTCAACAACTAAATTAATTTTCTATATTATGAAAAAATGCCCACGCTAATTTACTTGGTATTTCAATTCGGCGACAAACATATTATTTAAAGTGTTTTTCAATTCCCTTATATTCGTTTTTCATTAAAAGGCGGTGTTTTTATCACCCTCGGGTTTAATATAAATCTATAAATTTATCTTTTTATATTCATAACAAAAAAGCGAAAACTTCTGTATCATCTTAAATAATAGCATATTTAGTACCTATGTGCAATTACAAACAATATCTATTTTTTTTTTATTTCTTCGAATTACTAATTTGGAAATTTAGTGGCTTTTACGAAGTTTTCTTTCCATGTAAATAAAAAGTAGACATTATTGCTTATAATTTCACGTACTAAATATGCATTGTATTTACAATGAAATATTTTTTTTGTTTTTGATTTCTGTTGACCACCTGATGACAAGGGCGGATCCAGAAGTTTTCTAAGGGGGAGAAATGGTGTGTAATAGAAAAAATACAGGCATTTTGAAAAAAACTTTTTTATAGTAAGAAATACAAATAAATTAAACATAGGTAATGTTTACAAGGTTTTTAAATAGAAATGATATGACCCCAGCAACAATTTAACATTGTATCAACATCGCCCGACGCATCCTGACTTTACTAGACGATGTCCTAACAACGACTGTTGACTTACATTTGCACCAATTTGGTGGATAAAATTAGGGTCGCTACAACGTCGCCATGTGACTGATAGTGATAACCAACGACGTCGTTTAATGTTACCCATAAAACCAACTTTTACACCAAAGCAAAAAACATTACTGTTAAACTTTTGGACCACTTGTGTTTACTGGAATCAACACCAAAGCTCTTCCTACCTAATCTTATGGCATTTTCCATTGGTTGCACTTTTATGCATTCGCTATATCTATTTCTCTTTTTATCAACATAATATCTGTCTGTTCCATAACCTATGGCATACTGAGGAGAAAGTTCAAAACGGGTCTATGTCTGGTTAGGAATTGACAACTGATATTGGCTACCGATCTATCATGATTTGAAGGTATAATCCAATGCAGGTCGGGGTATTTGCCCGCTGAGTAGTTGTTTCGTTCAAAGCATATTTAATAACAGTAGTTAGTCTACCTGGGCTAGAGGTCGCCGCTCTCGTTACTTGCTTCACAAGTCGCTATCCGCCACAGAGATATCTATGATGTCGGTCAGATAGTAGCATTTGGACCATATGAGAAGTTTCACATACCTCTCACCACTACTCAATTTACCTTAGTCAGTATATGACTAGCAGGTTGGACACTATCATTTGTCTGGTCCATAACCTATGGCATACTGAAGAGAACTAATAAGTTCGAAACCGGTCTATGTCTGGTTAGGAATTGACAAATGATATTGGCTACCGATCTATCATGATTTAAAGGTATAATCCAATGCAGGTCGGGGTATTTGCCGGCTGAGTAGTTGTTTCGTTCAAATCATATTTAATAACAGTAGTTAGTCCGTTTGGGCTAGAGGTCGCCGCTCTCAGTATTTGCTTGGCAAGTCGCTATCCGCCACAGAGATCTATGATGTCGGTCGGATAGTAGCACTTGGACCATATGAGAAGTTTCACATACCTCTCACCACTACTCAACATATGATGTTGAAATAAAATAGAGATGCATATTAGATGCGCTATTGGAAAGATGAAAAGTAGTTATGTGTTTTATTGTGATATATTTAGTAGATTCTAAGAGCTTTGTGGTATCAAAATTTTTCATCGCAGACCAGTTCATAGCAAAATATGGACACTGTAAGCCGAAAAATCAAGCGCGCCCCTAAACTCAGGAGTTTTTAGAAGCAAAAAAAAACTTTTTTCTTGGACACACAATTTTGAGTGATTTAACTGTCAACATACAAAGTAATGATTACATTACTGGTTTTAAACTTAAAGTAGCATATTTAGAATGACCAAATTCTCCCTAATTCGCATTTTTGGCACTCTGTTTTTATCATCATCACAATGGCGGACAACAGTATGTACGTTCATCTTCGAGTTGGTCTTGAAAAAATGGCGGAGTTATGTAAACCAACCTCGGCTGTATTTATGTATGAATCCTAAAATATGCATAATATACAACTGCTTAGTTATAAAAAATGGTTGAATATTTGAATGACTGGTCCCTCTTCATGATACTGAAAAAGTAACCCTACAAAGAAAATTACGAGAATAATAGAATAACACATTAAAAATGTGGTTGTATCGTTTGTTTCAGTTTTTCCTCTTCCTCTACCCTTTTGATCATGCACGCATCACAACACGATAAAACGGTAAAACGGTAATGAATGACTCTATACGTTGGTAATTTAGTTTTATGACGACATTTCCACAACGTCCATAATAAACACAAAGCCTACACTGATATTCACAGTTAGGTATTGAAGACGGCCAAACGTTGTTACAGCGTATCTATTTTACTTTATTTACAAACAACTGATAAATGACGTCATTTACTCGGCCAGAGCTCATGAGTGACATGATGACGATTTTCTGCACCTAATACAATGTTTTTTTTTCTGTGCAGATGTAGTCGTAAGTCGCAAAATTGCTGCTTGAGAACTGTTCATAAAAATTAAAAACGAATTTCCAAACTAACAACTAATTCTCACTGAATTAGGCAATCTATGTGAATAGTTACATTTTTTAAGAATAATGTCACTACCATCTTCCGTAGGATATTTTTTGACTGGCCACCCATTCCCTCCCTCTCTTTGGATCTGCGCTTGCCTGATGAAAACACCGCCTTGAAAAAAGTAGTTATAGTATCTTACTAACTTTGACTGTAAAAAACGTTTTAAAGAATCCGACTTTTATTACATTTCTAGAAAAAAATAATAAAATAATTATTGGGTATTACATAAGCATTCTTTCATACCTGACATGATAATAATAATAAACACCCATAAATAAATAAATACCCATACTCTAGAAGTCAGTATAAACCAAGAACAAACAATAATTTCGTCTAAAAATAAAATAAAATAACTAGGGAAAATTATTGATAATCATTTGCGCTGGAACCACTATATTGACTATGTGGTACAACAAAAGATTAGGGGACTTCTAGGCAGATTTAAAACATACAAACAAGTATTTAATGAAAATTAGTTGAAAACCTTGTACTATTCCTTAGTCCAATCGCATTTTACAAATGGTATAATGGTTTGGGGGTGTAACTAATAACCACTTAAAAAATGCAAAAATGGATTAAAAAAATCTTGTATGGGAAAAGCCGTACCTACCCATCTGATGCCTTATTCGCAGAATACAAGATACTTGATATAAGACTATCGTTTGTCCAACGCTTAATATCTGGATAATTTAAATTCGAAAATAATTTAAAATCGATAATACACCAACATAACACCAGATTCTCTCAAAAAACTACGTTAATACCTAAAGTAAAAAAAACCAATAGCCAAAGATCTTTTACCTACCTTTATCCTATTGCATACACCGAGATACCACAATACGTAAGAGATGCTCTTTCCGTTGCCGCGAAAAAAAGAAGCTCATTACTCCTAGAAAAAAGATTCATCAAATGATCGATAGAAAGAATATGTAAGTTATAAATTACGCAGTACATAACTACTTCGTCAATTATTATGGTTATTCCTATATACGCATTTATATCTACATTTGTATTTATATACACTTTATTCATACAATATAATCAGAAAACATACATGTATTTATTTATAGTTTGGTAATTTGTTTTCTTTTTTTATTGGTGTTAGTATTGATAGATTAGTGTTAAAGATTTTAATAATGTGTAATAATAAGTAGGTCTAGTCCACGCGCGGGATTTCCTTTGTGGGTTGACCTTACTTTTCTTTATATGTGTCATTGCAATACATATTTTGTGTTTATTATTATTATTACTATTATTATTAATATTATTATTATCATAGAGATTTTTAAAAATAAAAACGCTAACGCAGAGCAAATAGTTGAGGCAGGAAATCGGTTTCCTCTTCTTCTATACGGAGCGAAGCCCATGGAACTGTCTTTAAAACATCTACATTACTGCATCTACATCAGTTAATAAAAGCAAAATCAATTTAGTCTCGCTTCCACCAGCAGAGGCTACTGCCAAACAGCATTCTGTGATGTCATACCACCAAATACAGTAGTGGTTGGGCAACTCTAAACCACCTGAGAAATAGAGATACAGATAAACAAAAAACGAATTCGCACCGATTACTACATTAAAAATACGATTCCAAACAGCTTATTCCGTTTTATATCCTGCAAATGTGCGAAGGATGCAGAAAAGCAGGGCTAAATACCCAATTATTTGTGCACAATATTGGATAGCCTTGTTTAAGTAGCTCCAACGATGACGATGAAGTACAAATAGGGTTGCAAAAGTTTCTTTCCCAAACGCATCCAAGTCAAAGTCAACATGAAAAGAAAGCGAATAGAGTCCGTTCACAATGTAAATTGGCCAGGACGTCACTTTGACGTAGAAGTGCAGAAACAGTTTTGCTATTCTGTCGTTGTAAAACAGCCCATTGAATGCTTGAGATAGCCGTGCTTTCCCCGCCGATAACGTCAAGCCCCTGGGCCTCTACATTGTAAACGGACTCTACACTCTCCAAAGTGTCGAGGAAGACATTCTAGGAATGGATGAATTTCTAGGTGACCTGGAAAAGGTTTCAATCTCTATATCCATTAAAATAAGAAAAATCATGTAAAATAAATAGTTTTTTATCATTTACTTTACCACGCCGTGGTGGGGAAATGAGTACAAAAGCGTAAAAACTGTACCTATAATCTACAGACATACAACTAATTTTAATGTTTCAGAACTGTGTAGATTATATATATTTTAGTACAGTCAAATCAAGAAAACAAATAAATTATCCACTTCTTGGCGTATTTGAGAGCCAACCGTTGCGTTGGGAGGAAAATACTTTTTTTACGGAAAATTTTCTTCTCTGCATATTTGCTAATAACTATTTTTAATGCCAGGCTTGCGATAAGCGAGATATAAGGGCAAAATCAATCTTTGGCGCCTTTTTTCAATAACACCGGCGAACGCCGGCCGCACCTAATTTTGTCAGAAAAATATTGGATGTGGATTACGACCTTAAAATCTACGTGAATACAAAAATTCAGCTTCTTTTCAGCTAATGTGGCCTAAAAAGCCCTATCGACTGGCTTATTTAAGGGGCGACGACTTAAGAGTTAATCTTAAAAATGTATAAAAAAAAATCATTATTACTCCACTTCCTTACTACATACGGGTTATGTTATATATTAAATCGGTTAAAATAAATAAACACACAGAGAAACAACAAACTGAATTACGATCAAACAATTTTGGGCATTATGAAATGGACTTTTCAATACAGTGAATTGAATTATTTAAAAGTGACAATCCAAACTTTAGAGAGTTACGGAGGTGATTTAAAACTGATTGAGTGATTTAAAAATAATATGTCAAGTACTAGAACACTGAACTAACATTGGTGAACACCGACCATAATAATATTATTTATAAAAATTACAAACAATACAAACATTTAGTTACAACCTTCTACTGCCCATCTCTTTTTCTAATAGTACTGATCTGTAGCAGAATATAAAGGAACAAGAGAAAACAAATTATATGGAGTTTAGTAAGCTCCTACTCTGTAATTCTCTTAATGTAAATAGGTTTTAGCATCGTGTTTACATTAAACTCCATACAAGTTAATCCTCCAGTATAAGTTTATTTATATTGTAAAGCATAATTCAAAAATCATGTATTCAAATGAAATCCATTAATAGAACAATGAACTAATGATATTTCATACAGGCAAGAATATGTGAATAGGTACTTGATGTACCGGGTGATCAATTTAGGTAACTCACTTGATTTCCTGGCTTTATCTTGAAGCTACGAAAATAAGTCGAATACGAAGGTTTAGGTATAGGTTTTTCCTAGAGAATTCAAATATGAAAACAGAAAAGCAACTGAACATCAAATAAAGCAGAAAAACTAATATTTTTCAAAAAAAGAAGTTTTGTTTTTACAGATGATATTTTACAAGTTGTTGGCTGTTAAAGTAGAAATTATTTCTTCAATAAAAAACAGAAAACTTTTTTCCTATTTTTATTTTTAGAGGACGTTCAGCCAGGTACATGAACAATTTATCCTACATTAGCTTTTACCTTGAAAAAAGTCCGAAAATTCGGACGAAACGTGGGATAAATTGTTCATGTACCTGACTGAAAGTTCTCTAAAAAATAAAAATAGGAAAGAAAGTTTTTTCTGTTTTTTATTGAAGAAATAATTTGTTCTTAAAATTTTAGTTCTCATTTCTAGAGTTTTCTTCGTACGATTTATACCTTGTTATATAGATTTTCAAAAAAAAAATCTATATATACATTTATGCTCGGCGACTTTGGGCCCCCGTATCTCGAGAACGGCTGATCGGATCGACCTCAAATTTGGGATCTATCCGAATCTCGAGATTTCCAGAAACTTTCCGTCTGTCCGGAACTCCGGAAGTCCGGTAGTCCGGACCTCCGGAACTCCGGTAGTCCGGAAACTTTTCTTTGAAATGCGATAACTGTCCCAAATATTGGCCGATCGACTTCAAACTTTTACCAGGGGTAGACCTCCATGGTCTACATATGCCTATTGATTTTGAGCCGGTTCCGAAAATGACAAGTGGGGCAAAAACGGCCTAACAACCAATTTCTTTACCTTCCTTTGAAATGCGATAACTGTCCTAAATATTAACCGATCGACTTCAAATTTTGAACAGGTGTAGACCTCTAAGGGCTACATATGCCTATTGTTTTGGAGCCTGTTCCGAAAACGCGAAGTGGGGCAAAACGGCCTAAAAGCCAAATTATTTTTCCTTTTTTTTTTGAAATGCGATATCTGTTCAAAATATTGACCGATCGACTTGAAATTTGTAACAGGGGTAGACCTTTACGGTCTACATATGCGTGTTGATTTTAAGCCGGTTCCGAAAACGGAAGTGGGGCAAAAAAAAATTAAGAATTTTAATTTTTTTTGGAAATGCAATAAATGCCCCAAATATTGACCGAATTGGTACAAATATAGGCATATTAGCATAAGACTCAATAAAATTGATCACAAGGAACCGATTCCGACTATTCACGAACCGCTCCGATCATTCCCGAAGGAGTTATAAGCACTTTTAATAGCGTTTTAAGAAGGGCAAACGAGTTTCAAGGGTGTTAACAGCCACCGAGGCTACAGATTTAACCGCAAAACACGAACTGGACCCGAACCTTTCCGAAGTCACCCGAAGATACCCGAAGGCAAACGGGGCTTGCGGGATATCATTTTTAATAAAACCGAATACGAGGAACCGATTCCGAGCATTCCCGAACTGCTCCGATCATTCCCGAATGCATTTAAGGCAAGTTTAACAGCGATTGCTGGAACCGAAAAACAAATTCAATTTTCGAAGGAGTTGACACGTACCCAGGCTGTTCTTTTAACCGAAAAAACAGAACTCGGTCCGAAGATATCCGAAGTCACCCGAAGTTACCCTTATGCGATTCAGACTTGTGGGGTATCGCTTTCGAAGTAATCGGACCCACGGAATCGATTGGAATCACTCCGACTGATCACGAACCGCTCCGATCATTCTCGAAGGCGTTATAAGCACTTTCAATAGCGTTTTAAGAAATTAAAAAGTGCAAGCAAGTTTTAAGGTTGCTAACAGCCCCCGAGGTTACTGTTTTTATCTCAAAACCCGAACTGGACCCGAACCTTTCTGAAGTTACCCGAAGATACCCGAGGTCAAGCGAGGCATATGGGGTATCATTTTCAATAAAACCAAACATAAGGAAGCAATTTCGAGCATTCCCGGACCGCTGCGATCATTCCCGAACGCGTCTTAGGCAATTTTAACAACGATTGCAGACATCGAATAGCAAATCATTCTGGAACCGATCCGATGTACTTTGTCCGTCTTCTGAAAATCTATATGGCATCTTCACCGCAGCGGTGAATGTACCTCACTTGTTAATCTCTTTTTTGCATATTTATCGAAACGACTAATTCTGTAATGATTATACTAATGCTCAAGGTTTGAATAAAAATATTCTTTGTATGTATTTTGAAAATCTGTGTATATATTTTTATTCAGCATAATATATGATTTTCGATAGGTGGTATAAAGATTATGAAGAGTAAACACTATAAGACATGAAATAAATGGTGGATCTTAAGCAAAAAACACTATGGATCCACCACTGCTGGTGCCCCAGCAGAAAAAGCTACGAATCCACCTTTGGTGGATCTTTAGCAAAAAGGGTTAGGGTTCCACAAAATGGAGGATCTTAAGCAAAAAAACGCCACGGATCCATCACTGATGAAACCCCAGCAGAAAAAGTTATGGATTCAACTTTGATAGATCTTTAGCAAAAAGGATTACGGTTCCACCACTGGTGGACCTCTAGATACTGCCTTTATTAATGTACTTATCGTTTCATTTATGTTCTGAATAAATATTGTTTATTAACTTCAGATTGTTTAATTTTCTTTTAATCATTGAATAAATATGTAAAACCATCGATGTTTTTGTTTTGATCATTGAGCTAAATAGATATTCATTTTCTAGTATTTAATTTGATACAAACATCGATGTATTAACTATTTTGTGTATCCCTATTCTGAACTAACTTAGCGTGCGTTCTATTTTTGAGCATGTCCATGTAGCACAGGTGCCTTTCCTGGCTTGCTGAAGTCGAACGAAATTCCTCTTGTGCATGCTCATACTATATATTCGCTCGGACCTGATCAACATTATTCTTTCTTACCTAAGGGTGAAAACACAACACAGCGGTGCGACGTCGCATCGCAAAAACGACGTCGCACGGCGATGCGATGCGATAACGCAACGTTAAAACTTCATCGCCACGGCATCGCAGAGAAGACGCTTCTAGTGAGATGTGGACCGCACAATACGTGTCCTACGTCTGTTGCAGGCCACAACAGTGCGGTGCGACGACGCATCGCAAAAACGAAGTCGCACCGCAATGCGATGCGATGAACGTTCATTGCACGGCCACAGAAGACCTATACCAGAAGCGACACGTTGATATATGTATGGCGTGTTATAATTAAATATAAAAACCAAATAAGCTGCTGGCAACATAAAACATTTTTTCCAATAAAATAAATCATTTTTATACAATACTAAAGGATTTAAACGAGATTTCTGTTTCGCAATCCGCAGTACAATTGATATAAACATTTACACACTTCCTTCCATGTTTCTGTTTTTAAAAATTTATCCTTAAACTGATCTGCTGTTTTGTCCCAAAGGACGGGACGTTCCTGAACTAAGGAAATTAAATAATCTACATCGTAATCAGTTGTCATCTTGTACACACGCAACCTGTTGGCACAGCAGACTAAGTCGCGTATAAAAGACAACCAGACTTCCATGATTTGCGCGTGCGTTGCTTGAGAGACTCATTCCCGATCTCATAAGTGAAAACACAACACTGCGGTGCGACGTCGTATCGCAGAAATCAACGACGTCGTGGAAATTTGCGATGCGTCGTCGCACCGCAGTGTTGTGGGTTCGCCCAGGATTTGTACTAAGCGACATCACATTGCAAATTTCTACGACGTCGTTGATTTCTGCGATGCGACGTCGCACCGCTGTGTTGTGTTTTCGCCCTAAGAATCATAATTTTTAACACTCATTATACGACAACAGAATGAGAAAATAGGTATTTTATTTTAGCACCAGATACATCTACATTAATCTGTTGTATCCTAAATTAATATAGTTAGCTTTTAAATTTTGAGGTATATCTTGTTGACCCTCAGAAAAATTAAGCACGAAAGTATTTATTTAACTAGGAAGCGCGTCGTATACCACCTTAGATTTTTCTTAAATCGTACAGTTGATTCTCCAAAAATTCAAGTATTCACCTCAGAACTAATTTACAGTTTTGTCATACAGTGGTGCAGTCGTAAAAAGGGCAGTGCCGGTACACTCCTTTGATATTTGGCACCCGTACGCGTTCTTGTACTGATTTAGACATTTTTAAATTAACAACTTGTTTATTTCTTATAATTTAACAAATAACAAAATGTGCGATTGATATGATGATGGTTGTCAGTATAGCTAACACACGTGAGCTGCTACACTAGCTCGGGCGCGGTCTGGGGGATGCACACGTGCACCATAATATACATATTGGCTGGTGACAATTTGAATTAGGGAATTAAATTCTACGGAATTAAATATATTACATATCATTTAAAAAATTGTATTCAACAAGTATTAATATTTTATTCGTATTTATTAATAAAATTCACTCACGTTTTAAAGCTTTTAAAACGCGCGTGTTAAGAAATTGACTGGTGTCGGTGAGGACATGGTGTAACTTACAAAGGCTTACCTCTTATAGCATGTCCATTAACAGTTGTTCATGGTTATCAGCGTACACTTGAATCATTAATAAACCTTCTAAAATATCTTCTGCTGTTTGTGCAGGTTTTAGGTTATAAAATAAAATAGCTTTGTATAAAAAAAAACAAATGCTTTATGTGTCTCAAAATTATTAATTTTGTATTTTGTTTGTCAGTTTTAAAACATCTTAGAAAACTTGTCGATACAGCGCTTCTACTCACATGACGTGGTGTTGAAGTAAAATAGATCAAAATGAAAAGAAATTGTTGAAATACTACCTATTAATTTTTTCGCATGAAAATAAAATATCGATGTCCTTGCTAATAATTAAATTTAACACAAATTTCGTTGCATTCTCCTTAATATTATTAATAACAAGAACTTGTGCATTTTTTTATAACATCAGAAAATGCCTTGGAAAATGCAAAAATATGATTTTCACACATAGCAAGCATTTTTTAAATTAATTTAACAATAATTAAGATTAGCATAAATAACAAATTTGTGTTTCATATTTTTCATAGCTAGAGTTAGTTACCTCTCAGGATCACAAGGAAAAAAAATTTTCCTATGTTTCAGTGTATCTCTTATTTTTACAGCTTTTGTAACAACAAACGTGACTTGCTTTTTTCTTTGCACTAAAAGCACAGTAAAAGTAATAAATGTATCTATAAGCTACAACGTAGTAAACGCACGAATCAAAACCACAAAAAAATTTACATTTCCTGAAACCTTTTGAAATGCATACCTAGTTCTCGGCGCATGTCGCACGTCCGCCCTCTATCCACGCTCGTTAGACTGCATTTCAACGGGCAAGCTTAACTAGAAGTTGCATCCATTTAATTAGAAAGTGTAGTTTGATTGTTAATAATTTCTGAATTTCAAAGCCTTGGACATCAACATGCTACCAGAAATCGCAACAATTTAATCAGAGTATGACGTTTGATTTCACAATTTTTTAATATAGAATTTATGGAAATAGTAAAATTTCTAATGCGCAACTTCCGAATGTAATTATTACTGGCTGGTTTTATTATAAAAAAAAAAATAAAAAACTTTGAGTTATGTACTAATGACATACTTTATTGCCGTCATTAAATATCTTTTGCTCACTTTGCAAACTTTTTTACACTCCATTTTTCTTTCTGCTGACAGATTTCTTCCGCTCTTATAGGGGGAATTGAAATTAAATGTTAGATAAAATGCAAAAATGTATAATAAAAAAGACATTTTTTACAGTCCACAGTACATAAAATTTATTCGTTATCGATCGACTACAGAAAAAACTTTTTCTTCCGTGACATTAAATAATATTAGCATTTCTGACTTTGCTTTACTTTTAAGATTTTCTCGATATTGACCTTCTCGGAGCAGTGACCTTAGTTAATATTTTTACGGTTGGAGTAAATAAAATAAAGTGGTCATTAAAATATTTTTGAAGACTTCTGTTTATGACGATATTAAATACCGTAAGAAGTCAAATGAAATATTTTATTGATTTTGTTTGCATGCAAAGTAATATTTTGATGTACAAATTGGTTAGAGGAGTGATAATAATTGGAATTGTTGCGTCGACGCATGTTTAAGAAATAAGATTTATTATTGGTACGAGTATAAAGGTCCAACATTCCTCGAATATGATTGAAAAGTTAGAAACTCCGTAAACTGTAAACAATTTATCAATTTTCTAATCGACGTTATGCTCAAGGTTGTGTTGTCTATAGCTGTTGGTTTCACATATATTTTATAGATAAATTTTATAGTTCCATTTTCCTTGATGACGTTTTTCCATTGGAGCCATGTCATAGTGCTGGGATAATTCGAATGAATATAATCGATCATTCAATTATTGAAATATCTCGAGATATTTAAAATACCCTTGTCATGAGAATTCGAATGATTGTTTAATTGTTTACCGTCAACGGCGTTTTGGTAGTGCTGATCTGCGGAATCGAAATTGTATTGTCTTAAGTGCAGAACCGGATTAAATTACGTTAAAATTTATAATTTATGATTGAAAATGGTATAGAAAAAATAGCCAACTGCCAGTCAAATCGATTATTTATGATTGTAAATTATGACTCGAGTTACCGAATGTCTCCGAGCCAAGCCACATCGATGTCGATTTCTCCACCTCGAATGATCATTCGATTACTAAAAGTATTCGAATAGCCGTTATTCGATTATTGAAATCATTCGATTATGCCTAGCACTACCATCTCTTGATATTTTACAAAGACACGAATTTTATAATGACACGAATATTCGTGTCATTACCATTACACACTAGAGTCTGATAATTGTACCTTAATATATATATGTGTGTATATATGTTACATAAGTACATTAAAGGTTTCTTAATACCCAACGATTTTATCTGTTTGTTTCCTGTTTTATATATATTTTATGGTGACCAGGAAAAACTCATAATTAATTGCCCTGAAGATGGTAATAAAAATTACCGAAACGTCGGCAAGTTAAAAAAAGTAGTTTTTCTCAAAATAAGGACCCTTACCCAAAAAAATTTTCCAACAATTATATATAATCTTTGCTAGCAGTTAAATACAAACATACAATAAATACATTGGTGGCATTACTTAATTATACATGCCCACGACTTCCTCGTAGTGAAAGAACATTCACTTTATCGATAGTAAACAGGGTAGCACAAATTTAAATTGGCTCATTTTACATAAATCTAAAAATATTTCAGAAAATATTTTGAATTTCTTTTCCGCATATAATAATTATTAGAACTATAATCATTTAATTCGAATCGCCTACGTAGATCAGTACAGTTATTTCTCAAAATTAAATTTATTGTTTCCTTCCGCCTTTTTTGGATATTAAGCTGCGAAGATGCCCTATACATTCATTTGGTGACATCTTTGAATCAAATGATTAATTCGGTACTTTTCATTTGTACATGCAATAATAAACATTAAAAACTATTATCCCGTAAAAACAAGGTAATTGTCATGGGAAAAGGACCTATAAATTAATTTATGTTGAAAGGGTAAGCTCTACTAAAAACACATAAAAACTCTCTTTATGTGAGATTTACGACACTTCTTTCTCTTATTTTCGTGTTTATGTGTATTACGAGGTGGATTATTAAATAATTATATCTGCTAACTTCGAATATAATTATTTTGGGTATGCGGAACATCCAGAAAGTAATGTTAATTAGATAAAATCGAGTGATTAACAAAAAAATCGCTCGGGCAGATCGATTTTGAAATATATTTCTCTATTATTTCACGCAAAAAAAAAGTTTTTTAACAATTTTTGTAAACGTTATACAGAACGAATTTTTTTTTAAAATGGCAACCCCCATTTTTATTAATACCATTTGAAAGAGCACTTTTTTTCATATTTACACAGAGAAAAATGTTTATTGCTGGTAAATATATATTTGTGGCTCCTTAATAAAAAATTTAACCGAATATGGCACAAGAGTCAAATCTATTAGCGGTTAATAAAAACAGGTTTCTGATAATGTATATTTGGGACAAATATACAAAGCGTGGTTAAAATTAGATATTACTGGCAAATAAATTCTTTAATCAACAAAATATTAACGAATAATGAACTAAACATTTGTCTTTAGGTTATTAGTGATATAATTGTATATACTTGTGATTACTACATTTTTTATTTCTGTTAAATAAGTTAACCAATATTACTAAAATACTGTGTTTTCGTAACTAAAGTTATTGGATAACAGCCACTAATGCCCAATTTATTAGCAGCAATTATATAGAAATATTGATACTATTTTTTAATGTTTACTATTTAATATATTCGTTAGTTTATGACAAGTAGATTTATTATAAACATTGTTTGTTTAGAAGAAAAATATTACTATTTCTCTCAAAATTTTTTTTAGTAAAACAGGATATATTTGTAGCAAATAAGAACAGCATTTAATAAAAAGTATTTATTTTTAAAAATAAAAATCATTCTATACATTAGAAAAACAAAAAAATTTCAAATTCCAAAAAATACTCTAGGTAAGTACATGGAAAAATATCACAACTTAAAAATTCTCTTTTAAAATTATAATTTCATACACCACTATAACTTATAATCTTGGTACATCAATGCGATTCTGTGTACAGGGTTATCCAGCGTAAAGGCCCACCCCTATATTTTGTTTATTTTTCAAGGATACGTGTCAAATTAATTGTTTTTCATTCATGGCCAACTTGATAAACATGCAGATACTAGTGGTATAAAATTTGCAATAAATAAAAAAACAGTAAAAGATAAGATACAACATATACATATATTTGAAATCACAAGAAGACACAGGTTTCAAAAATGTAAAAAAATATAGGGTATTCCGCTTAAAAAATGCAAGTTTGGTTTGTCCCGCTTTTATGAGACAACCTGTATATTCTTTGCAGGGGTTTTAAGAGAGCTCATTTGATTCACTACAACTTCTATTTAAAATATTTTTTTTCTAACTCGTAAAATAAACAAACTATAGGGGTGGGACTTTTTGTTGGAAAACCATGTACTTAACAATATTAATATGTATTTTTAATAATAACTAATAAATAACAATATATAATACCATAACAAACAATTCAGGATAGCACTGAAGTGCCGTAACATCACGTAGTATATGAGACACAATTTTAGGGTCAGCCGGAATGCTTTCATGTAAACGCCATTTTTGTAATTTCTATACATTAAAAACTAATAGTGCGATAATATTTCAATAGATTATTTAATGATATCTAATCTAAATTCTAAACAGGCATACACTGTATTTATAATTTAATGGCACACCGCACAAGAAGACTACAACCAAACTAAGTTTTTTATTCTGACTACGCCATACAACACAGCACTGCACCGAACATCGGAGTGAAATGAGGAGTCGTGGCCGACGCGCACTCCCTACTACCCTACCAAGTATAGCGGGAAACCCTTTTCGGTCGCGACGTAACCACCCGAATATCAACGAGTTTTGAATTCTAATAAACTAGTAATTTGCGCTTAGATACTGACTATTTGCTTTAAAAATGAATATATTAACCCCACATTCTCCGTTATTAGTAATTAATAAAATCGAACAAATAGAAATGTATATTTGTCATTAATAATCATATCTTAACCATTAATATATCATAATATCACTGTTATTTGTACTAGAAAACTTATGTTAAAAGAAAATTTTTATTTGGCATTATTAGTGGACTTTATTATTACTCAATAAAAAAACATTTCCTACTAATAAAAAATGTCAAACAAAAAAGTTTATTTGGGCCATTTTTCTCTGTGTACAGGGTGTCTGAAATTTTCATTTTCAGGGGGCGCCGGGCGATTGTACATGGGAAAATATAAAGAAAGCTTTCTATAAACATGTGTCCAAACATTCTTTCTACGGGAGTTAGTGCCTTTTCAAGAAGGTATCCAAGAACTGGTTTTTATTAATTATCTCGGGAACACTTCAAGCTGCAGAGACGCGTTTTAGCACACAGCCTATTATTAATGACGATCACCATTTAGGCCTGGTTTTTCAATCGCGGGTTAACTACTACTTGGAGGTTCACCAGTACTATATTTTCATAAGATCGTAATACAAACTATGCCAACCAAAAGTTAACATGTAAAATATTTGTCACTATTAACCGCTTTAAAAAAAATGTAAAATTTGAGAAAATCGAATTCTACAAATGCGGGTTTAGTTATCCCACGATTGAAAAACCGGGCCTTAATGGTGTTAACCAAGATGAACTTCAACAAGGTCGTACGGAACTGAGGTGGGGCCAAAATGATGACATACAATATGAACAAGTGTGTCAACTGGAAGCAGTTGATGACATTTTTGCAATACGTGAATTTGCTGATATCTAAGGTAACTCCTCACTGGGTTCATTTGTTTGATTTGCTCGAATACATAAAAATCTTTAAAACCTAATTTAAATTACAAACAAAAAAAAATCGTACATCTGTAGTGAAATATTGGTCTGTCACAGAATTTTTTGTGTCTGAAAATTTGAGATCACTAATAGTAGATTTTTTTAATTATACAGGGAATGTGCATTTAATGTTATTTTAGGAATAAATATTTTTTTGCCGAAAACTATACAGGAGGTGGCTCAGAAATGTTTGTTTATGATATTTTCTCGGATACAAATAAATTTAATAAATAGTTTTGTTATAATGTGTATTTAGTTTATCATCAATTAATATTAATTTGTAATTGTCAGTTTTCATAATTATGATAACAAGCAATTTAAAATATATATTTTTTTTTCTCGTAAAATGTAAAAATTTAGGAAAACATGAATTTATTCCGGAGGAAATTTTTTACAGAAAGAAGCATTTTATGTTATCGTGCATGATGACATAAAAATTGCTCTGGAAAAATGTATACCTATCTATAAATTTTGAAATTTGTTCGAGGAAAAATAATTTTTGATAAAAAAATTGTGTGTATGATAATGAAGAAAATTGGCAAAGATAAACACTAATTGATAAAAAATAAATAACTTTATAACAAAATTATTTTCCTTGGAAAACATATATGTATTTCTATCCGAGAAAATTTCATAAACAGATAAACATTTTGAGCTACACGCGCCTCCATGTCGATTTTTCAGCAAAAAATGTTTATTCCCACAGCAGATATGCTTTTTAATAATAGCAAAATCACCTTTCTTTTCTAATTAAGAAATTCTACTGTGACTGATCTAAAACTTTTTGACATGACAGAATCTATTTTCTGCGACAAGCTAATTTTTTACAATTAGGAAAGTATATATGCTGCAATAAAAAAAGTAATTAACTACAGTTGTAAATAACCTCGCAATGGTAGCAAAAACTCTTTGCTACAATACCAGAAAAATCATGGAGCGGTAAAAAAAATTTTTGCTGTAAATGAAAAGAATTAACTCTATGGTAGCCAGATACTTTACTTCAGCTAATAAATATCTTTACTGCAACAAAAAGGTGATCAACTGCAATAGTAATAAAGATATTAAGCGGTAGTAAAAATCTTTGCCAGGATAAAAAAGAAACGGGTGTTACGGTAACCAGATTGTTTACATACTAGTGATATATGTCACTTTACTGCACTAAAATTACTTTACTATAACAGTAAAGCTTATTTTCGGTGGCTAGATGAAAAATATTTTATAAAGTAACTTTACTGTCGTAGTAAAGTAACTTTAGCGCCTATTCAAATAGAGTTTTTTGCTACTGTAGCTCGATTTTTGGATGTCACTGCAAAAATCTTCCCTCAGTATATATATATATATATATATATATATATATATATATATATATATATATATATATATATATATATATATATATATATATATATATATATATATATATATATATATATATATATATATATATATATATATATATATATACAGTGTGGAAATTAAGTAACGCACACATTCAGTAATTCCGTTGATATTAATTTTTTTGAAAAAATCTCGAAGGGGTATAGCGATTTTAACTTCAGCAAATATTTTCAGTCTATTTTCAGTTTCATGTCATATATTTTTTAAATTATGACGTCATCGATTCTTTTTTTTTTGAAATGGGCTGCAACCCCAATATTTCTAGTTTTATGCCTTAACTAGTCAGTCACGACTACCCGTTGTTTTTTGTATACACAGATATGGGGTTTTTCGACTATATCCACCGACGTTACGGACTTGCTAACGTAAGGTTACTCAAGGAATGGGCCAACATCAACATCAAACTTGCAGCATTGCGAAATAGGAGAATTTTTTTGCTAAAATGTAGAAAAGAAAGAATCTTTCCAAATCACATAACCGATGGAATCCACAATATTAATAACTTAATGCATCATAAAAAAAAAAAAACTGACTGCAACCCCAAAATTTCTAGTTTTATGCCTTAACTAGTCAATCACGACTACCCGTTGATATATATATATATATATATATATATATATATATATATATATATATATATATATATATATATATATATATATATATATATATATATATATATATATATATATATATATATAAAACAACGGGTTGTTTCGAGTAGCTATATTCTTTACTAAATTTTATTGCTACTTATGTTTGTAATTGTCTCTTAATGCCCCAAAAATTATTCTAATTTTTTATTATTATACAATTCACCTTGTAGTTAAATTTATTAGTTGGCTAGCTGCTTCATATTACCATTTTTACTTTCTTATACCTAATATAAGGAAGTATAGTAATCGCGATTTTTTTCGACCTAGAGATTTTGATTGATATATACGTTTTGAACCCTTCTGAATCCATTCTGACTATTTTCCGATTGATATCTGTTAGTGCGTGTGGTTGTATGTGTGTATCTGCGATAACTCAAAAAATACTAATGGGAGACTTTCCAAATTTAGCAGTTAAGATTGTCAACAACATTTTAGGTGACACATTAAATCTAGTGAATGTGGTACCACCAAAAGAGACATAATGAATGAAAGAAGAAAAAAGGTACAATTTCAGAAATAAAATTAAAAAAATGTTATTGCATTTCTGGACGACTAATTGTCGCCCTCCATAAAGTTTGTTTAGCAAAAAAAATTTATTCAGATTTCATTTAAAATCAAATAATAACAATAAAAAAAATCAATGACCTAAAGGCTCCCATACCAACTGAGCAACCGATAGCTTGTTCTGTATTATATAATTCTCAAAAGAAAAAAATGTGGTAGCATCTGATATTTCCAGAAGTTCAATTAGTAACATAAACATTTCCAGGTATAAATTATTAAAACAGATTTGATAATTGCTAATATTTAATAAGAATATATTAAAATATACGAATTAATTTAAAAAATCCGGCAAGTGCATGGGGCTTATTGTCATTTCATTACAATAGTATTCGCGAATGTAGACGGGTGTGTGCACCGTGTGGACAGCCAATAATAGATCCACTTAGTGAGTCATATAAATGGTCTAATGATTTATTTAACATTATGTGATCGAAGGATAGCACCTCACCGATAACTATAATGCAACATATTTAACAATGGTATATAGAGATGCCTATACACTGCCGTCGTGTTAACTCAATGTACTTTCTATTTTTTTTGCTAAAAACGAAATAAACAAATCAAATAGATACATACTGTTTTTCTTTTCATTGCTTTTCTTATTATATTAATCCTGAATATAAAATCTAAGTATTCTTAACTATATTTACGGAATCACAGATTATAATGTTACGTGTTTGCTATCCACACAAACACCTATACTCGTAGATTCGTTGATTGAAAGTCCAGGTAACACTTACTCACTACTTTATTTACTAATTAACAATTAACAACAATAGATTAATAACTGACTTAATTATAATCACAATTGAACACTTATAAGTCTCTTTCTTTTCCGTATTTGTTCTTTACTCGCTCGCGTTTCACTTAAGATTAAGTCTCGGCCCACCGTGCGTCTTATTTATACATCCATTTACCCGGTCTAGAGCACTCCAGAATATTCCCGGCCGTTCCCATACAATTCCAGTCTCATCTAACCAGTCTACACAGTCCAGTGGCGTAACACTGCCCCCTCCTTAAGCCTGAACGTCCCGATCAGGCAATTCATTGTTCCCTGCATACTTGGCTAGTCTCTCTATATGCACCACCTTCATCTTGGATTTTGGGCTTTGCTGAATTCTATATACAACGTCGTTTAGTCTGGTGACGACAGTGTAAGGACCTTCCCAGGGCGGGTGAAGCTTCGGGGACCTGCCTTTCTTTCGTTGTGGGTTATATAGCCAAACCAAATCTCCAGCCTGGAACCCTCCTGAATTTGCCTTAAGATCATAACGAGCCTTCATGCGATCACTTGCTATGGCAATTCGGTCTCGTACCAGCTCATGGATATTCCTTAACCGTTCACCTACTTCATCGGCGTAGTCATTTATGGAAAGTCGCTCCTCATCTGGTGTGCCAAACACCAAGTCACATGGCAGTCTAATCTCACGTCCAAACATCACGCGAGCCGGCGTCTGTTTTGTTGTTTCATGAATGGAGGCCCTGTAGGCCATAAGGAAAAGAGGTAAGTGACGGTCCCAATCTCTCTGATGTTTCTCAACCACTTTGGATAGGTGCTCCTCCATGGTTTTATTATATCTCTCCACCATTCCGTCTGATTGTGGATGTAGGGCTGTTGTTCTTGTCTTATGAATTCCCAGTAAGCGACACATCTTCTGAAATACCCCTGATTCAAAGTTTCTTCCTTGATCCGAATGCAATTCTAGGGGCACGCCAAATCGACATACTAGATTATCTACCAGAGCTTGAGTGACAGTGGCTGCTTCTTGGTTGGGTATAAGCTTCAGGCCACTTACTGAAATAATCCATGGCAACTAAGATGTATTTGTTCCCATCATCTGTCACGGGGATTGGACCAGCTACATCGATCGCAATTCGCTCAAAAGGAGCCCCTACGTTATATTGTTTCATTTGGCCCTTACTTCTTGTCCGTGGCCCCTTACTTGCCGCACAAACTTCACATTTGCGGCACCAAGCTTCCACATCTTGGCGGCTGTTCACCCAGTAGAATCGTTTGCGTACTTTAGTTAGAGTTTTGTTGATGCCAAAATGTCCGCCAGATATTCCATTATGCACTTCCTGGAGTACTTTTGATATGCGACACCTGGGAATTACGAATCTCAAAGAAATTTCCTTCCCGTCTGGACTTTCCCAAGCTCTTTTCAACAGTCCATCCTCTACTCTAAGGGAATCCCATTGTGCCCACAAAGCCTGCAGTCCCACTGCCTTGTCTGAAATGTCCTTCCAGCCAGGTCGGGCTCCTCTTTCTTTCCATTCCAGAATAGGACCAGTTTCTTGATCTTTTAACTGCTCTTCTCTTAATGTCTCTTTTGTCCAATCGTCAGAAACAATTTTAACGGTGTTTACATTATCCCTTGTTGTTTTTCCACCCGGTGGAAGTGCTTGTCTACCTGACAGGGTCTTCTGGAGAGAGCGTCTGCATTTCTATGAGATTTTCCAGGACGATGTTCGATTTTAAAATCGTACTGCTGCAGTTTTTCTATCCAGCGAGCTAGTTGGCCTCCGGAGTCTTCAATTGCAATAACCACTTTAATGCAGCATGGTCGGTCCGAACTTTAAAATGTTGTCCATATAGGTACTTGTGAAAATGGTCTATGGACTTGACAATGGCCAATAGTTCCTTTCGTGTCACACAATAGTTACGTTCTGGCTTCGACAACGTCTTGCTGAAGTACTCAATTACTTTTTCCTGTCCATTTTGAATTCGGGAAAGAACACATCCAAGTCCAGAATTACTGGCATCTGTGTCTAATACGTAGAGGCCTTTCCGTTCTGGGTATGAAAGAACCGGACTCGAACACAGTGCTGATTTTAGTGTTCTGAATGATGTTTCGCACTCTTGTGTCCATTGGTACTGAACCTTCTCTTCTGTAAGCCGGTGTAGTGGCTTCGCAATATCAGCAAATCGTTCCACAAATCGTCTGTAATAAGTGCATAGACCAAGGAAGCTTCGTACTTCGTGAACATTTGAAGGCCTCGGCCAATCTCGTACTGAGGAAATTTTGTCTGGGTCGACATGTCCTAGGAATTTGACCTCTTTCTGGAACATTAGGCACTTTTTGGGATTTAATTTCAGGTGTGCATTTTTAATTCTTCCAAACACTTCTTGAAGATTCTTCAAATGCTCCTTAAAATCCCGTCCCATAACCATCAAATCATCAAGATAAACTAGACATGTCTTCCAAGTTAGTCCTCGTAGTACCAGTTAAATCAGTCTTTCAAAAGTCGCTGGCGCATTGCACAGGCCGAAAGGCATCACAGTGAATTGATAAAGGCCACTTCCTGTCGAAAAGGCTATCTTGTCTTTGTCATCTGGATGAAGTCCCACTTGCCAATATCCACTTCGAAGATCTAGAGTGGAAAACCACTGTGAACCTGCCAGCGTACTTAGTGTGTCATCTATTCGGGGTAACGGATAGCTGTCTTTTCTAGTGACGTCATTCAGCTTCCTGTAGTCGACACAGAATCTTAAAGTTCCATCTTTCTTAGCAACCAAAACTACTGGCGACGACCAAGGACTGGTTGATTCCTCAATAACTCCGTCTTTAAGCATCTTCTGTAATATTGCGGAAGCCTCTTCTTGTTTTGCTAATGGGAGCCTCCTAGGTGGTTGACGAATAGGAGCTGATTCACCAATATTTATCCGATGTTGCACTATGTTGGTCTTTGTAAGAGCTTCTGTGTCCTTTGCAAATACTGTACTATCCTTCTTCAAGAATTTTAAAGCTTCTCTATGTTCATCTGGAGTTAAATGTTCTAACTGGGCATTTAACATCCTTACAACTTCTTGGTCCATATCTGTAGACGAAGCTCCAATGATTTGTTCTTCACATCTCGCAATCCATGTGACTGGTTCATAGGTGCCAATTGCTTCACCTTCTTTGAACGTCACTGAATGTGAATTTCGGTTAACCACTCTAATCGGTATATTGTCTGTAGTCTGTGTTAAAGTCCTTGCCAGGATCACATTGTCTGTCATTTTAATTGAGTCGTCCGTCTCAACGAGGCCAAAGCGGTATCCCACAGAATTTTCCTCCAGGACGGCCTCAATTACTTTCTCTGTTCGTGCAGGAATTTTTACTGTCCTCGAAGTTAGTAGCCTGATATTATGGAATTTTTCATCTGCCGTTGAAAGAATAATTTCTTCATTTCCAATCCTGAGAACTCGTTCTCCAACGTCAAGTACAAATCCATATTTTTCCATAACGTCTAATCCTAAAATGAAGTCATCTGTAATGTCAGCTATGATAACTTGGTGTTTAAAACATAAGCGGCCAATCTGCAGGTCCATGTCAACTTCCCCATGAACCGCCGCCCTATCTCCCGTAGCTGTCCGGATGACTAATCCATTTTGTCCTTTATTTACTTTGATACCCGTTATGAATCCTGCCCGTACTATTGATGACGTAGCTCCTGTGTCGATTGTGAACATACATTTCTTCTTATTTACATATCCCTCCAACAACAGACTACTCTGAAGTCTCCGAAGTTGGGAAACTTTTATTTCTCGGGGGTCAGAACATTTCTTGGCCAGCGCAGCCCCCAAATGGCCAGCCATCTTTAGTTTTCCTGTGGCTCCTCAACCACAGCAGCATTTACCCTTTCCGGGCTGCGTTGACGACAGTTTCTCTTGATATGGCCCACTTTGCCACAGCTATAACAACGGATGCCTCCATTCGGCCTCCCACTACTTTGTTGTTGGTCTTGTCTCTGCTGGGAGTTCGATTTTGTCAGTAATTGGGTCTCTCATCTTGTGTAGATCAGATATCAGGTTTTGTGTTGTGTTGTCTGGCTTGTCTTCCTCCACACTCACAACTCGTACTCTCTGATTTGATTGTGTGGTATCCTTATAGGCAGCCTCAATCTCCAGTGCATGTACTAAAGCCTCACTACTAAGCTTATGCCTGGCCAACTTAAGAATTCGCCTAACTTCCAGGTCCCTTACTCCATCAATAAATGTACCAACTGCTAACTGTTGTTGAAATTCCATTGGTGCATCAGGATAGGCTAGATGGGCTAATCTTTCTACCGCAGTCTCGAACTCCTGGAGGCTTTCTCCGCCTCGTTGTCTGCGTGATTTGAGCTGAGCCTGATATACTTGGGCGAGATGTTGGTCGCCATATCTTAGTTCTAACGCTGCCTCCAAAATGCTGAAATTTTGTTGCTGTGCGGCAGGAATTGTTTGGAGCAGGTCCAAAGCTTGGCCCCTTAGTGCTAATACCAATGCTGTTGCCTTTTCCTCATCGTTCCAGTTATTTGAACGTGCAGCTGCCTCAAATTGTCTCTTATAAGTTGACCATGAACTTTGACCGTCGAATGAAGGTGGTTGTAACCTAGCACCAGACGACAGTACTAATTGGCCTCCCTTCTCTCTTAATTGTTGTTTCAACCGGGCTATCTCCCCTTCAACTTCACCGACTTTTCCTTTAACTTCAGTTATTTCTCCCTCAAACTTTCTTCTAACTTCTATGACTTGTCCTTCGACTTCAGTGACTTTTTCGATAACATCTCCTTTAAATTTTTCAGTGAGGGAGAAAATGGCTGCCTGCTGTTCATCTAGGCTTCTTTTGAAGTCTTCTCTTTCCTCGTGTCGCCATTTTTCTTGATCCTCAAATATTTTTCTTAATTTTTCCTGCCGTTTTCTTTCTTGTTCGTCGTTTTCGGCTTGACGTCTTCTCTCTTGTTCTTCCTTTTCTTCCTGTCGTCTTATTTCCAGGCCTTCGATCATTTATATCAAGTCTTCTTTTTCTTCCTGGCGTCTTCTCTCTTGTTCTTCTTTTTCTTCTTGTCGTCTTCTCTCTTGTTCTTCTTTTTCTTCTTGTCGTCTTCTCTCCTGTTCTTCTTTTTCTTCCTGTCGTCTTCTCTCTCGATCTTCCATAATCTTTCTTAATTCTTCCTGGCGTTCTCTTCTCTGTTCTTCCATTTGTTGCACCAATGCTGCAAGTAAGTCTTGTGTTTGTTTCTCCGCCATGCTTCTTGTTGTTGGCATTAACTCACGACACGTAAATCAGTTCAAAATAAAGTTTATTACACTATAAAATCCGTAAAATGTTGATATCACGTCCATTTTAATAATGGATTGTTCCAGAAAAATCTCGAAACAGCACTAGAAAGTCTTATTTAGAGTCTATACTTCTTTTGTGTTGACAAAATTCACTTATCTCCACTAATTGTGCAATGGAATGTTCGAGAATTATCACGAAATATCACTAAAAAGTCTTGTTTTGAGTCTATAGCACGCTCCCATTAACACAGTTTACGTATCTTCTGTGGTTTCCAAATCGAATCTTCTAGAATGGTTACTAAAAATCACTTATAGTCTTGTTTTCAAGTCTACAACACGTTCCCGTCGACACAATTCACATATCTCCTGTTGTTTTCAAATAGAATGTTCTAGAATTTTCCCGAATTTGCACTAGTAGTCCTTTTTCTCAGTCTACAACACGTTATTACTAGCGGCACTCGCGTATTTGCAGCTATTTCTAAATCGAATGTTCTAGAAACTTCTCGACGATCCACTTTAAAGTCACTATTCAGTCTAGAAATAGTCCTCAAACACTGTCCAGTAGTTTAAATCTTCGTGTTACCACTAATTTCTGAGAAGAACACTGTGGAACCTTTTCGATTATTCCAGAAATTTCTCTTCCAATCCACTTCCGACACCAAATTGTTACGTGTTTGCTATCCACACAAACACCTATACTCGTAGATTCGTTGATTGAAAGTCCAGGTAACACTTACTCACTACTTTATTTACTAATTAACAATTAACAACAATAGATTAATAACTGACTTAATTATAATCACAATTGAACACTTATAAGTCTCTTTCTTTTCCGTATTTCTTCTTTACTCGCTCGCGTTTCACTTAAGATTAAGTCTCGGCTCACTTGCGTCTTATTTATACATCCATTCACCCGGTCTAGAGCACTCCAGAATATTCCCGGCCGTTCCCATACAATTCCAGTCTCATCTAACCAGTCTACACAGTCCAGTGGCGTAACAATAATAATTAATTTAATAAATAAAAAATATCTGTAAAAACTTAATTTTGGTTCCCAAATAACTAAAAACATGCCATTTTCAATAAAATACTGGGGTATTTTGTAAACTTTATTTATATATAACAAAATAGTTAAAATCAGATATATTTAATATTTCTTAAAATGTACTGTAAAAAAAAATAGTTTAATCAGTTAACAGCAATTTGCCCCATAGGTTTCAGATCTTCAGCTACTTGGAAGTTACATCCAGTAGACATTAAAATATCCTCAACACCAACACCCTCGGCAACTTCCACTAAAGTAAGTCCATTTTCACGATCAACCTTAAAAACAGCTTTTTCTGTGATGATCATATCAACACACTGTTTTCCAGTTAATGGTAAGCTGCAGTTTTCCAAGATCTTATGACTTCCATCTTTCGCTGAATGTTCCATACAAACAACGACTTTTGTTCCTGGAGCTGCCACCAGATCCATAGCACCACCCATACCTTTTACCATTTTTCCCTACAAAGACAGCACGAATAAGTCTAAATGTATTATATTCTTTATATTGTATAGAAAATGATTAAAAGAAGACAATGTATACCTATAGCAACTTAGGGGGGAAACTACCCACATCAATAGACACCATTAATGTGATGTCACTATGAAGACAACCAACATATTTTAATATTTCAATCATTTTTACTAAATTAGTGATCAAGAATCAGTGGCGGCTGGTGACATTTAGGCTATGTCATATCTTAGTATTGGAACATGGGACCCAAGCGATATTTTAAGGCATAACAATCAACACTAAATGAAGAAGTATTGCAGAAAAAAATTGTGATTGAAATTTGCGAAAAAAAGCCGAAAAAATTGTGTGCCTCACCAGGATATTTTTTAAACAATTTTTAAAACATTTGCGAAACATTTTTTTCTCAGAATTAAGTGGAAATTATATCGACGATTTTAACAAAAAAATATTGGTTTTCTATAGTTATACCGTTTTGACATTTTATTTTAGATCCATTTTTCACTGTGCAAATTTCAAAAAGACGCAACTTTGTAAAAAACACAGTTAAGGGGAACAAATGATCAGGTTAGTTGTTTTTGAAAATTAAAAAAGGTATTTTAGATTTATTTAAAGTATTTTTGTTCACTTTATACTAAAATAGTATAATTTGTTTGCTTATTATTTTCATTTATTTGTTTATTCCTTTACTTTTAGGTTACGATTGAAATTGACAGATTATGACAGAAGCTAGCAATAAATCTGAGTTTAGTAGTTATAAATTTCATTAATAAATATAAATTAACATATTACAAGTTAAGAAAATTATTTAAAACTATATAGACACAAAACTAAATAATTTGTTTATAATTAGTTAAATTAGTAATAAAATGAATGTCCTTAAATATCACTTATATTGGAATACAGTAAAAATAGCATCCAGGGTCAATCTCTGTTTATTTTGGTCCTTATTTATCTTTAATTTTGGAACAAAATGTTAAATAAAAAAGTTATTTCAAATTTTATATCCAACCAAAATCCAAAATTTCGATTGAATTTTATTATTTTTGTAAATTACGTGTTATAACGCATGTTTATGAAACATACCTTCCAATTTCTGTGAATCTCATTGAATCCCGGGACTGGTTTCCCGATCGGCGTCTTTCCTATAGGAAAGGTGAGTGTTGTGCGTGCGCAGCGAGATCTAGATGGTATTCCCTTTTCAGATTCAGTTTATCTGCAAAAGTCGCAATGCGTAGATAGCTGACGCAAGGATAAAAATAAATAGTAACAACTATGTCGACAATATCACGGAGGACGCGACAATTCAATATGTGTGGATTTTTGTTGAGGAGGCCATAAAGTTAAAGGAACACATATAATCATTAATGTTATTATGCGTATTTTAAGTGTTATTTAGAGTACACCTGCACTCTTAATGTATAGTAAACGGGTGTTGCAAACTATTGAGCGAATAGTTGAGGAAATAGTTGTAAATACTTTATGTAATGATATTACAACTTAGTGGGAAGTGGGTCAACCAAAATAGAAAAACTACTTTTTTAATTTAGTTGACGTTTCGCTATATATTTATTAGCATCCTCAGGATTAGTTGAAATTAGTTAATCCTGAGAGTGTTAATAAATATATAGCAAAACGTCGACTAAATTAAAATAGTAGTTTTTCTATTTTGATTGAACTATTTTCCACTAAGTTGTAGTATCAATATATAGCAAGTCACTAAACTTTCAAGATATACTTTATGTAATATTGGTGTTTAAAAGTGAAATAGTTTGCTTGAATCAGATGCAGCAGCATATCCACTGTGTCCCAGGATAAATGTAACAACACAGCACATGGACAAAAAAATTTTGAATTCTGGAATGACACTTGGGAATCATACCTGCTTGGTGTAAAACTATAGTATATCAAAAATAAGTTCAATCGGTGTTATAACAAGGTGTTTTATACGTCAATTTATAAAAATTGTCAATAATAAACTACCTTTTTTTATGAAAAAAATTTAGTGATGTTGGTTAATTTTCCGGATACTGGTTGAAAATTTTCCGTAATTTGAATTTCCCGCCATATTAGCACAACTGACAAATATTTAAAAAATTGTTTTGTCAAAATATACCTCAGACTCAAAAAAAAAGTTTCTAAGAGGGCATTTTTTTATTTTTAATCCTTCCATGACATGATAAAAGCTATGTTATGTGGTTGTATTTTCTATTATAGTTTTTAGTTTTTCTTCTTTTATAACCGTTTTACGGTTGACAATACTTTTGCAATACACAGTAAGTCTTGATAAAACGCATGTGCACGAGTCACTAAAGAATCAGAATTGTGAAAAATGATCAACTGACTCTCAAGTGCACATGCTTTTCATCAAGATATATTGTGCATTGCATTGTGTATTGCCGACTGTAAAATGATCTTTAATGATTTCTTTTATCTAACATGATTTTCTTTGAAAATGTTTTTTAATGCTATATAATTGGTTTGCTTAAAATATTACACCTCAGCTCAAAAATGCTCCAAATTAAGTTGAATTAAAGAAGACGGTATACCTATTTCTGTTATCACTTACGAACTACAAATTTCAACTAAATTTAGGAAATTTCTTAAATACTTGAAACAAGTACCAAATACCTACTTGTGTGATGTTTTTGGAAGGAGAAAAATATGAAAAATGCGTTTATTTAATTTTTGATCATTTCCAAATTTTTCCTGGAAAATATACTCACTAAAAAGATTCTTAAAAAAAAATGTTTAGAAAAGATATGTGATTTCAGAACACTTTCAACTTGCAAAACTGATTTTTAAAAATCAAAAAATAGTAATATTTATTGAAAGAAGGGACAGTTCCAACAAGGTCAATTCATATTTCTGATATTAAGCAAGGAGGCACAAATTGCATTCTAAACAACTTTTTAATGCAATTTTTTTCATATCTTGAAAAATAAAGGTAGTTTATTAGTGATGATTTTTATAAAATGACTTATAAAACACCCTGTATAACACTGACAACTCATTTTTGATATATCTCAGTTTTACATCAATCATTATGGAATCCCCAAGTGCCATTCCAAAATTTGGTATTTTGTTGTCCATGTGTAAAGCTACCAGGCTTTTATGATCCACATATTCCAATATATTCATGTAATTTGTCTGACCCATGCCTTGCAATCTATACCAATCCCAAGTAACACATGTGGTCCTCTTATTACGCTTAAAACTAAGTAATATGGCAATTTATAGAACTAATTGGTTATATCGAAGATTTATTCAGCATTAAACTGCTTATAAAGCAATTGGGTGGAATAAGATTGCTGGTAAAACGTTCTCACAGCTAAATATAAAGCTACTTTATTAAAGCGTCTTATACAGTTTTTTTTTTACTTCATAAGAGACTTAGTAAGATCTTTTATACAGATACAAACCACGTGGATTTATAACAGGTGTATTAATATTTACATAACATTTATGCAACTGTTTTGCAGATTAGCTATTTCTCGGTAGTGGTTATGTAACTTTAAAGGCTTTTAAAGCAAAATTTTATAGCAATATAGTCTCCATTTAATATAGTTATTTAAGCCAAATGCCACATATGTCAATCCTAATATAGATTATTTATACAGGCTTTCTATGTGTAGTACCTAGAAGAAGTATTCTATAAAGTATTTATACAACTGAAATTCTCTTTTGGAGTTATGTAGTTACGGTCTTCCGCCTTTACAGAAATCTTTTACAGCTTAAATTACCCCGTCTCATAGCCTTTTAAATGATCACCTAGATAGTTTGATTAAAGCTCCGTGAGGATTTCATATGCTCTTTGTTGTCCATATTGTAAAGTGTTACTTTACAATATGGACAAGTATTGGAAAAAGACAAAGCGAAGTGAAAATTTCAGAAGGATAGTTAAATTAACAATTAGAAAAATGCTCAAGGAATCAAACTCTCAAGCCAATAATATTAATTTAACTGAACAGACCATTTTTATAGTAGAAACGCCAAAGAACGAAAGCAATGAGAAAAGCGAAGAAGTAATTTAAAGCTATATGGATAATTCCATACATAGTTGCAAAGTCTCTAATTTCTTTGTGGAGACTAATACTGTGGTCAAGCAGCTCATCGTTTTTGTTCTTTGGCGTGATCTAAGTGATCTTTTAAGATGTTATGAGACAGAGTAAGTTTAGCTGTAAAAGAATTCTATAAAGATGGAAGACCGCAGCTACAAAGCTCGAAAAGAGAATTTCAGTTACATAAATACTTATAGAATACTTCTTTTACTACATGTAGAAAGTCTGTATAAATTATCTATATTAGGGTTGAGATAGGTGGCATTTGGCTTAAATAAGTATATTGCTATAAAAGTTTGCTTTAAAAGCCTTTAAAACTCAATATAATATAGCCACTATCGAGAAAAAGCTAAGCTATGTAT
This sequence comes from Rhamnusium bicolor, assembly GCA_029963845.1. Taxonomy (NCBI): domain Eukaryota; kingdom Metazoa; phylum Arthropoda; class Insecta; order Coleoptera; family Cerambycidae; genus Rhamnusium; species Rhamnusium bicolor. The sequence goes on from JANEYF010005149.1 coordinate 69,956, forward strand.
GTTATATAATATATACACCTGTTATAAATCCATGTTAGTTTGTATCTGTATAAAAGATCTTACTAAGCATTTTATGAAGTAAAAAAAAACTGTATAAGATGCTTTAATAAAGTAGCTTCATATTTATGCTATGAGATCGTTTTACCAGCAATCTTATTCCACCCAATTGCTTTATGAGCTATTAGTGAGTGTTTCAATATAACTAATTAGTTCTATAAGTTGCCATAATATATTGTTTATAAAGTTTTAAGCATAATAAAAAGACCACGTGTTACTTGCAAATATAGGGCTGAAATTAAAAAAAAAGTTCCAATATCATATATCCCTCTAGAAGTCCTTATGTCATCATGAATTGAATTATTACATAAAATGTGGATTTTTAACAATCAAAATCACCTGTCCAAGGATTTTATTGATATGTCATGGAATGCAAAATTGCTCTATGAAGGTTTCGTTAGAATACCTTATACATCTTCTCATAATGCTATTAATGTCACTTCTACACAGCCAAAGGCCAGAGTACTCTTTTATTGGTTTACAATTGTTTTATAAGTGAGCTTCCTCGAGAAAACATCTCTTATAAAGTAAGTAGCACTTATATACAGCCGAAGTGCTGTTTTAAGGATTTATAACTGCTTCTGTGGTGACCTTCTTCGGATTCTTCCAAGGAGCCATATTATATTTTCTAAAAATAAATATAATGGCCATTGTTATCAGTTCGAGGTGTAATTAACCTTTTATCACTTGAAAAGGAAAATTTTGCTAAACATTTACAACAATCCCTTATGGAGTGTTCAGAATACATGACTGCATTAGTTTATGACAACTTTATAAAAAAATAAAAATTTATATTTTAAATAATTTTTAATAATATCAAATTTAAGAAATTTTGGAAGCCCATCTGTTATTTCGAAGTAACATAGCATGTTTCAACAGAAAAGTTTTCTTCACATGACAAGTTTAGTTTTCTACGGACGACCGCATCTACTAATTTGTAGACAAAAATCTTTGTTCAGTTTCCTAATAATTCGCCATAATAATTTTTATATCGCTATCCCAACAGAAAACATATTGTTACTTATGTGTGTGTGTATAAAATGAAAACAGACAACTATACACAGTCGTAATAGTGTAAAATGTATTTTTTAAAGATATATTGGAAACCATAACTCAGTAATTTTCTTTTACAACAAAAAGTTCTTGCTTTTTAAGCATTTATATACTTTTTTCATTTCAGTTATATCTGCAATACAACAACTACAAATTTACTACATTGGAGTTGCTACAGATACTATAATACAGTTGTTTTATAATTACAAACCGTACCTCACATTTAAAGCAATCTTTTACTGCATAAAAACTTACTTGCAGTCCTTATACAGCAACTTCTTAATAGCTCTATAATATGGTTTATAAAAGCTGGTAAAATGAAACAGAGATGTTGCTATATTGCTACTTAAGCATTTATCATAGACATATAATTATATGTCTATGGCATTTATGTACTGTTTACCGAGCCTGTATAAACTGTGCTTATTTGGGGTATATAGATACTTCTTTAATACTGAAATATTGTTGTCAACTCTTAATTATACAGCATTAAGCTTTATAAAAAGGTGTAGATATTTTTAGCGCTTTTAAAAATCAATTTGTGTTACTTGGGATGCCTTATAAAATGTTAAGACACTCAAGATATGTATTTCAATTGTTCCACACAAATAATTGTTATTGTCTCCTACTCCATGTGCCAGGCTTGGACGCACAGAAATTATCCGGTGTCTACCTATAAGATATCATTTCATTGTTAGGTATTTTATAAATACAGAATTGTTCATCTGATACTTACATACAATGCTAAATATAAAAAGTGGCAAAAACTGACCAACAGTATTTACTAAAATTCACTTAACAAACATTCCAATATTCAATAGAAATTTTGGATTTCGTTTTTGTAATTTTTGAACACCCTGTATAAGAAATATAGTTTCTCAACATGAACTGTATTTTTTTGGAGAGCAAAAACTTTATGTAGAATAACTTTTTCTCAAAAAGTTGAATACTTTGCAATTTCACCACTTGTAAACCCCATCCGTGGACATAATGTATAACGATCTTATTTGAACATGAAAAAATTTAAAGGTTTTATTACTTCATGTAATATCAGTTGTATATGTCGTGGACGTCATACTGATGATTAATGAGGTGTACTATACTGCATGGTTAATGGAACATCGGATAGAGCATAGATTAAATATACACAGATAGTCCATCCTCATATAAATATTTATCGCTCAAAATCCTGAAACCTAAAATTTTTGTATTAAAATTAGCAGCGCCTTATGATATTAATTTTGAAATAGTAAACCAGTACAGATGGTCAGTTATAACGTATTTACAGTTTCGAAGTTAACAAAATCATAAATAGGCACTGCTTACAACAATATAAAAATGTTTGCATCAACATTTAGGAGCAATCAATTTTAACACAAGCGTGGATTGTCTATGTAGTATGGTCTTGTATATAGGAATACAGAGACAAAGGAATGCCTTAATATATCCACCTACAAAATAAACGCAACATCATGGCAGCAAAAGTTCATCTCACACCTGCCTACATTAATCCCACCTAATTCCAGTAGAGCTGCCCCTTTTACAGTTGGAGTTGAGTAGAGCATTTCCCTCACAATATATTATTCCCAATATTCCATGAATTTAAATAAGTGCATTATTTTATAACTGTACTAAAATTGGACAATTATGTAAACATGTATTTAAATCTAATTCACGTGAACTATACATGTTTAAATACAGTGAGCAATGTTTCAAGTCGAATAGGTGTTAAAAGGAAAGCAAATAATGATGTGTACGAATTATGCCCTCTCCATCTGCAGTGAGAACCGTCAACAATACTCCACATAAGAATTCTTCCCATACATCATTTGCTTCCCTATAATGCCTGTTTGAGTTGAATCAGTGCTCGTGGTATATTACGCGACATACTTTCAGTCTTTTTAATGGAGATTAAATATTTTCAGTTATTTACTTACAGGTATTAGCCAATTGGCCAAATCTCCATATTGTGATACTTCCATCGCTCCCAAAATTGTTAAGTCAACATGACCCCTAAAAGTAAAAGCAATAATAATTTAAGGAATTAGCAAAAATATTTAATCATTCTAGCATATTCAAAAGTTGGTGGTGTTCAATACTTTTATGTTCACTTGGTAAAGTAAATTATATTTAAAATTTCCTAATTTTATTGTTTCGAATTAACTAAGACGTACAAGATACAGAGCTTTCAGAAATTATCAATTACGGCAATACCTGGTGATAATTTTGCACACAGGTATATATTTAAAAATATATTTAAAAGAATTGTTTTTAACCATCTTTTTGCTGACGGCACACTCGACGAGGCTGTTAAAGGAAACTAGTTGGTCATGTGGTTTTCAATCATTTATGAAGACCCGTTATATCCCTTAAAATGGTAAAATGTGAGTGATATTCTTTGTGTTACATAAAAATAAAATTTATGAAAAGTTGTATAATTCTCATTACTTTAACAAGATCAGTGATTTAGGAAAGTAAATCAGTACACATAATTCGATTCGAATTTTTTTTAACTGAATAGCTTTAAAGAGCTATTCAGTTAAAAAAAATTCTTTCCTTAATGACAATCTCAAACATAAAATTGGAAAAAGTTAATTTAATACTATTTTACCCTCGAATCATGGCAAAACTTTCATCACTACTGAAGAATGATGCACCAGGTACAACTGTAACTGTTTCTTTCCCAGCATTTATAAGATCTGGATCCACACAGTCGGGATGTGGGAATGGCCCAAGACCTAATATTCCATTTTCTGATTGCAAAAACACCTCCATGTTGTTTGGTATGTAGTTCGAAGCCAGCATGGGCATACCTATTCCTAAATTAGCTATAAGGGTGTTAAGGTAGTACAAATAACATAAGATAAAATATCAAAAACATTAAATAATTTGAGACTTAATTTACAAATAGTAATAAATACTAGAAACAATACCTAAATAAGATATAAAGTAAACATCACCTCTCACTTTATTTAATTGAAGATTAATGAAGTTGCCACACACACTTCTTGGTGATTTATAAATTTGTATCACTCACTCGAAGAGAAGCTTTAATTACAATTGCCCACCAGTAAAAGATTTTTACCAAATAAACAGAAATTTTTTTTGAGGCCGTAAAACTCTGGTCACTTTTGGTCAATGAGATAGAACCCCTAATTTATTTCGAACCTTTTATGTCACTTAGTGTTCTATATCACAATATTGGTGATATAAAAAATAAATTAAAACCTCAAGAATGGTGAAATTTTGGAACTAAGTTTCTTCATTCTTTGAAATTTTGCAGAAGAAAAAAAGACTCACCCTATATACTGTTTATAAATCTTTAGATGTGTTTAATGAATCAACATGAATGAATGAAACATCTGACAAAACAAAAACATCTGTAATTATAAATTTATTAAAATGTTATGTTGCTAAAGATCTATAAATATATTTATTACAGTAAAAATAAATAAATAAATAAATAAATAATTAATAAAAATTAAAAAAATATATCTATCGTTTTATTTGAAAAGGATACCGTACATTCCATCGGTAAATTCTAAAGCTACTCTTCTAATAATCCTTTCTCTACGTTCAGCTGCTGGATTCTTCTTAATGATAGATTCTGCACTATCAGAGAGTTTTTGCACAGTTACTTTCTAGAAAAAATATTTCATCTTAGTGACTTTACAAGGTATATATTTTAATAATCTTGTACCTCTATCCTTTTTTCATATTTTTCTCCCTGAATAATTCTGTCTACATAAATCCCAGGCAAATGCACTTCATCTGGTTCAATATCCCCTAATTTTACAATTTCTTCTACTTCAGCAATTGTGATTTTTGCAGCTTTAGCCATAGTGGGGTTAAAATTTCTAGCTGATTTTCTAAAATATAAATTCTTAAATATTTTCATATCATTAATAAAAGTTTCATCTGAACTCTAACCTAAATACCAAATTTCCCACTGGATCAGCTTTCCACGCTTTGATAAGTGCAAAATCTCCCGTAATAGCCTCCTCCATAATATAAGACTGACCATCGAATAACTTAGATTCCCTTTGGTTGCTGGATATTTCGATTTTTCCATCTTTATTATATTTTATAGGTGAGCCTCCCTCATGAACCAAGGTACCATATGCTGTTGGAGTGAAAATGCGGGAATACCAGCACCACCTGCTCGTATTCTTTCGGCTAAAGTTCCCTAAAAGTATATGGGCAAATATGAAATGAAATAAAATAATTTTACTAAAATTTTGGATGTGATCTTGGTAGTAAACAAACAATTTTTTTTCTGGAGGCTAAAAATTGCACTTTCATGAAACGAGTAAGGCTCTTTGTCTACATTCATTTGATCACATTTGTATAGTTCCTCGGGGTTTTACTACCGTTTTTTTTTTATTTCATCAATGTTTATTCCACACTATGCCCAAGAAACCAGTACATAATACGAACTGTGTGTATAATTGTCACTCAAGGAAAAATATGGATAAGACAATCTACTTTCACTATTTTCCCAAGAAAGACGCGGGGTTTGTTTATATGGCCAATAGTTGTGGTATCGTGGAGAAAATAGATAGAAAAAAAGAAAAGTCAAAGCATCTGATGGAAAAAACTTTAACTTCAGCAAAGTGTGTTCATTTCAAGCCAGAGGATTATAATACAAAAATATAGAATGTATAAGTTATAATAGTGACATTATTTGGTTAGGTACTCCCACAAATTAGCAAAAAATGGTGCAAAATTTATTGAATTTACTCACCAACTTTCGATTACTGTAACTGTAATAATATATATTTTTCATATTTTTCTAAGAAAACCCACAAAAGCAAATGAAACAAATGTAAACACCAAGAAACAGGTGATTTTTACTCGTCTGATCACAGCACCATATGCACCATGGTGAAACCTATATTGTGAAGGGATGTGCGGAGCAAGACGCAACATGTGGGCGGGAAATGTATAACACATGACATCTTCCATCTTTTACACAGCTTACAGTAAAGCGAGAAAGATGATTGTTGTTTTTGCTGGCACGCGACCGTGGCAGAGTTTCACTAACATTCTGTGATACTTCAGAACCGACTTAATTTTGTCACCGAATAATTCTAGCAGTGCTGATATATTGTAAGTATAATATAAAATAAATAATAATTATTTAATATCTGTTTATTTGCTAGCATGTTTTTGAAAATATTTTAAGACGATTATCGTGTTGAAGTGAGTTGTGTAATAGTGTAATATGAGTAATAATTATTTTATATCTGTTAATTTGCTGGTGTGTTTTTAAGAACTTTAGTTTACGATGCGTATCAGAAAAATGAAATCCCAACTATTGACATGATAGACAGAAAATTAAAAGAAATAGATTATCATCTAAAATATACCAAATGAACTTTAGAAACTTGGCTGAGAAAAACTGGATTTAAATATCAAACTATTAATAAACGAATGACGATTATGGAAAGTAGACGAATAGTGGATTGGCGAAATTCATACCTAGAAGAGATAAAAGAACTCAGAAGGGAAAATGGACCAATTTATTATCTAGATGAAACTTGGTATGACACTCATGACTGATGGATCTAGAAAATTTCAACCAATCTCATTGCCCCCTAATAAAGAGAATCGGTTGATTATATTACACTGTGGATCAGTTGTTGTATGGGTTGATAATGCATTGAAACTGTAAAGAAAAACATGGAAGACTGTAACGTGGATTACCACAAGAACATGGAAAGATAAATATTTAAGGAATGGTTTGAAAATACGCTAATTCCAAAATTAAAACTGAACCGCATTATTGTTCTTGACAATGCGAAGTACCATTCGAGATAACTGTATAAAATTCTTAAGAAGAGTTCTACTAAGCGGGAGTTACAAATTTTTTTAATGGAGCATGATCTCTATTATGAGGAAAATTATAATAAAGCACAACTGTTAGAAGTCCTGCAAATGAAAAATTATGAGAAGTATATTATAGATAATGTAGCAGAGAGATATGGCCACAAAGTGTGGAGATTACCACCATATTTCTATATTTTCAACCCGATTGAATTAATTTGGTGTAAATTGAAGAAAAACGTCAGAAAAGGAAATATTTTTTGAAATTCGATAAAAAAAGTCGTAGAGTTAATTCAAAATTAACAAGGAAGATTGGGAAAAAAGAATTAGGAAAGTAATTACAATTGAGGATGAGTATTTAAAAATTGCCAAATTTCATATAAATATTGGAAATAAATTTATTATAAATTTGAATGAGGATAGTAGTTCATCTCAAAATGAAGAAGAGGGTGAGAAGGACGAGGATTTAGAGGAAGAAGCAATGTGAGGTGAGGTAAAGTAAATTATTTAATTCCGTTTTTGTGCTTTCGTGGTCAGTGCTTGAGAAACATTCTTTTTCAGGATGTTATTATTTATTAATGCTATTTTTTTTTCCATTTTGACAAAAATATGTGTTTTTATTATAGTAACAACTTTACTATTAGAATTTATTTTTAGTAGTTCATTTATTGAGAAAAATATTTGTTTCTGTTACTATTTTGAGAGTACATTTTTTGTTTTTATTTTGTTTTAAAGCTTTCTTGTTAATTTTTCAATAATCCCTTTATTCTATACTAATATTCCATACCCATTCTTTCCTGGCAAGAAATGCTCATACCTCCTCGTGGTTCTTGCTGGGTAGTAACAATTTATATTAAGCAAACTTGAATACTGTAACTGCTGTATGTGTAGTCAATACGTTAAATTCAAAAACATTTATTTCAAGTTAATACTTTTTTTGTACGATTGTTAAATTGTTGCTAGCTAAACTAAGCACAAAAACCTATATTGAAAAAAGTAAATGAGCGAACAATACACTTATATCCGGCTCTGTGTTCCGTAGCGTCTTACCCCGGATATCCTGTCACAATATAGGTTTCACTGACTATACATTATAATAGCTCTTAGCTGATACTCTACCACATTAAATAAGGTAAATATTCTATACAAAAAAAATCTGTGCATATTTGGCTTAATTTTTGTTTGTAAAAATTTTTACTTTTAAATTTTACAATATGTAAATATTTAAAGAATATGTTAGCATTTGTATAGCATTCCCTGCATATTTTTAATTGTTTAATTTATCGTATTTTGCTAAATATCTGGCATGAAAAACATTACAAAATCATGAAAATTGAAAAACTGAAATAAAGTAGCCATTATAATAATTTGCTTTCCAACCATTTTTTGTGCATTATTTATGTTCCATCTATAATATTCATATCAATATCAGAATTTATAAATAAACATGATAGGAGATTGGTAAATAATTTAGGTTATCTCTGTTGAACATATTTCAAAACATTTGTTGGTATGTTACATAAACAAATTTAGGAATTTTAAAAAATATGCAACCGACACATCGAAAACAATAAAAATCAAAAACATTAAACGTTTAATAAGAATAAATATAAAATAATTCAATAACACAAGCCCAGATATTAGAGCTAGCATAAACAAGAGCAAAAAGAAGGTAAATGTACCTACATAATAGTATAATACAAAAAAAATTCATAAAACCAATAGGTAAACTAAAATCAAAAATTAACAAAATGATATATATTAGGTTATAAAAAGAATTTTGATGTAAATATTAAATTTGCTAAAACAACCTTGACGATGTCCTTGCAATAAATTTTTTTCATAAATGCTTCCATTATTCTAAATAACATTGTAACAAGATTTATACTTGTTTATGGGCAATTTTTTCGATAGGATTATGGAAAACTAATCATAAATAAAGTAAAATGAATTACAGGCCTAGGTAAATGATAGTATTTTGTGCAACATTTATAAAAAAATCTTCTATAAGTATACATATAAAATGTTGCAAAATGTGAGGTAAATCGGACTGTTTTAATACTTAATGTCATTATTTAACCATGTGGGATTTTGACCATATCTACAAGAAATTAACATACATAGCACCCAAAAACAAAAAAAAAAGGCAAATGTCATGTACTTACTTGTGGTGTTAGTTCAACTTCTAATTGTCCAGATAAAAACTGTTCCTCAAATTCGACATTTTCTCCTACATAAGAAGCAATCATACGCTTAATTTTCTTTTGCTTTAATAATAATCCTAAACCAAATTTATCAACACCCGCATTATTAGACACAACGGTTAATTCTTTTACATTATGATTAAGCAATGTTCTTATTAAATTCTCTGGTATGCCACACAAACCAAAGCCTAAAAATTGTAAGGAAATATGTTATATGCATCTTACGACTAATAGTTTTAGAATGTATATAATACAATTTTTCAAAATACCTCCTACTAATAATTTCGATCCATCCTTAATATCTTCAATGGCCTCTATAATATTTTGGTATATTTTACATCGTGAGGTTGTCTCAGATTTTGTAGCAAAATGACAAGTTAAAATCTAAAATGTACATGTCAATTTATCACTATTATTATTGTTAGTGGCAGTACTTATTACTATTAAAATAAAATGTAAGAAATACAACGCAAACAACCTAACCTATATTTTGAAATAAAATTTGAATTTAAATTTTGTATAGGATAGTACCCACATTTATTACCTTGTTGATATTTTGTAAACTAAAATTAAAATTCCCATTGCAAATTACTTTTAAACTAGATTTATTTCCTATAATGCTAAACGACTTTAACATTTTCTTCTCAATTCGTAAAATCTAACCTAAATCACAAGTGCAAACAGTACTACGAGTGAACTTAGCCAACAAATGACCACTGATAATTTTTATTTTTTAACAAAACAAAATAATAATTATTTTATTATTTTTAAATTATTTATATGTAAGGTTATCTGGTTTTTTGAATTTGCATACTGGTTGATAAATTAATATTTGTATTTTACATATAAATTATATTATAAAAAATATGTATATGAATGTGGTTTGAAAATTTATACAAAAATGTGCAATCACATCGAGGTCCTTAAGAAGGACTCATTTTTTGCCAGATTTGTCAATTTGACATACCTACCTATAGAGAGAATAGGACGGATCCACATACCTAGAAGAGAGTAAAGAATAGTCAGTAGCGAGGAGTATTGAAATAACGCAGACTTCTGTTATGAGGACTATTTCTAGCAATTTCATTGGCCGTTTTAAGATAGCCGCAGGGCATGCGCAGTTACATGACATGTCAAAGTGTATTAAATCCTTTTGGAATCGTTTGTTACTAAGGTACTTGTTAGACGATAGGAAAAATATTCGCCGAACAAGCAATAGGTCCAGGGTTCGAATTACAAACTTTTTATTTTTTTTTTAAATAAGTATTTTTTAGTTCGTTAGTAAGATTTTCCTTGCCCTTTATTATAGTTTCTTTATTTTCCTTGCCCTTTATTATAGTTTGTTTATTTTCACGGTGCCGAATTCCTCTTTAAAAATGATATCTAATCAGAGACAACCAGGAGACAGTCAAGTACATATGAAAATTTGTTCGGTTTTAAGTATAATTATTGATATACTTCCATCCTTGTTGTACATACGTGCTTCTCAATTAATCTATCTTTGTCGAAGTTTGGGAAGATTTTCGTAGATGGCGATGGCGATAGCAGCACAGGAAACGTCATCGTTGATGTCGGGCTTTTTCTGTTCTGTGGATGTCGGATTCGTTCGCCATTTTGTTTGTTTTGATGCTGATATTGTGTGGTGCCTGTCGTTTTTTATTTTATATTGGATTACGAATTGTAAAATACTGTGACTTTTAAATACTATTTTATTTGAACTTTTTATTAGTGTTAGTGTAATATTTAATTTTATTATAATCATGCCACAAAAACATTGTCTTATTTGTGAATTCAATATAGATCAGGTAGAAAAAATGCACTACTTTCCAGTCAATGACCAAAAGTAAGTTTGTCTTTTGTGTTTTAAAGGTATTTAAATAAAATTGTTTCCTTCTTGTTAGGTCCAAAGTTTGGCAAGAAGTGATGTGAATAAAATGTGTTCCTGATTATCACTTCGCAACTATTCGATTTGCAATCGTCATTTTTCTATAGACAGTTACATGAACCTTGCAACACGGAGGCTGCGTGCTGATACTGTTCCCACGTTATTCCCATGCCAAGTACAACTGGATCCTTCACAAGAAATGGTGGTAATTCAAAGAAACGGAACTTACAAATGATCAAGAGCTTTTAGAAAGTACTAATACAGGCATAGGTATGTTATAGTTATTGGTTACTTACTTCTTTTACTTGGAGTATGTACAATCTACGTTCTTATTATTGTACTGTGTTACTCAGCGGTTGTAAGTTGATAAGTCAGATTCGCTGATGCCTCTGTATCACATACTCATTTTTCTATTTTCTGTCAAGCTACAAACATCATACTATTTAATTTGCAAGATTGCATATGTATAAAAAGACATATTTTTTGCATGAAAAGCTTTGTGGCTATTTTGTTAGCAAAATCACATTTTTTATCTCAATTTGAGCAGTACATGGATATTGTATTACAGGAGAAGCAATAATTGAAGACCCAATTCCAAGCCGTTCCAGTTTGCAAAGTAGTCCAAGTACCCCTACGCATTGCTCCATGTTTCGAGGTATTAACGGAGTCTCTCGTGTTGATGCTTCTCCTACAAAGCAACATTTAATACATATGATAGAAACAAAAGAGGCGCATATAAGAAACTTGAAGAAGTTGTGCAAGAAAAAGGCCAATGACATAAGGGCCTTAACAGATCTTCAAGACAGTCCTGTTGTAAGAAATATATTCAAGGGCATGTCAAGAATCATTACAGATTTCCTCATCTCCCAATTACGTTGTGGAGCACTCAAGAAAAAGTTATTGCCCTAGCATTGCTGAAAAAAAGCCAGAGGTGTTACACATTGCTAAGAAAAATTGTGGCCCTTCCTTCAAAAAATACTCTTTTGATGATGTTGCAAAAGGTACCGTTTCATTCTGGCATCAACGATCACCTCTTTAAGCACATTGCAGAACTGAAGAAGACCAATTCTGTGTACTGTTGTTTGATGAGATTGACATCAAAGAACATGTGCAATATGATAATTATTCTGATCGTATCATCGGCTTTGAGGAGCTGGGTGACAATTACAGCTCCAAAAAATTGGCAAATAAAGCATTAGTTTTCATTCTAGAGGGTCTAGTGCACAATTGGAAGCAGCCAGTTGCATACTATTTTTCAAACGTGACTTGTCCTGCTAATGCTTTGCAAATTTGCATTACCGACGTCATTCAAGCATGCCAACATATAGCAGGGGTGGATATAGTCGCTACAATATGCGATATGAGGTCCACAAATGTGAAAACTTTAAAGGAAATGGGCTCATCTCTAGAACACCCTTATATTTCTATTAACAGTAAACATATTTTTACTATGTTTGACCCGCCTCATCTCCTTAAGTGCACAGTTTCATTATTTAGGAAACACAACGTATTATTACCAGTTGATGTTGCTGGGACACAACAGACAATGGAGACCCATTTTTCAGATATCGTGAAAGCACATGATATTGACCAAACATCGCCTTTAGTGTTTAGAGCGATGCACAAAATAAAGTCTACCCATTTAGATCCAAAAATGCAATTTGCCATGAAAGTGAATATTGCTGCCCAAGTGATAAGCCATACTGTAGGAGCATTCTTGTATACATTGCTAAGTCGAGGTAAGTCGAACAGTTTATACTTATTCACACAGACATCTGAAATTATTCAATAATTTTGCAGGTGAATTGGAGCAGACCATTATAAAATTGTAACCAGGGAGATCGTGAAAGCTGTGTGAAAAATTGGTATTCCTTGGTGTAAAAGAAAAAACCAAGAAAACATCCAGAATCGTAAGGATGCAAAGAAATCTAAACATAAGCTGAGGACATTTCAGCATCGAAAGTTGTTGATATGGGGTTTGTTCCAGCAGCAGTTTGCAAACTATAAAATAAATAAATATGTTTTATTTTATTATTAGCTTCTTATGCCTTGATAACTTTAATGCTATTATTAATGTTTTTTTTATAATTTCAAGTGTTGATGTTGCTTGAAACTAATATGTACATATGCGCCTACCTAATAAGTTTATATTTACCCAATGATTATTAATTAGGTATATAATTTATGTACCTACGAACAAGTACTTCTTCGTTCTTGTGTAGGATATGTATATTTATTTGTAAAAACCTATCGGCGTTTATAATATGTTTTGTTAATGTAAGCTATACCTAAGCAGTTAAATATTATTACTATTATATTTGTTAAAAGTATTGTTAAATTGCAGACCACATTGTATAAATAATGTGTAGCATTAATCGATGTTGATACATATATCTGGGATGTTGGGAAGCAAATGTAAATTTTTTTTCCTTATTGGTAGGCTTAATTATATATTTTTTGTACTTGCCATATAGGTTTTGTATTACATAGGTACCTGTTGTTCAAGAAAGTATTATAATCATTATTTAATTGTAAAATGTTTAACTTTTTGTTTAGCCATTTATTTTTCTGTGGTTTAGATTATTTAAATTATCTTCATAATTATTGTATTCATTGTGGCTTGTTATTTTATTGATTTTCTATCAATAAACGATTTATTTTACCTGTTTCGTTTTATTTCTTCATTAAAATGTAATTGAAAATATAACAACAGCCAACAAAACGCATCGCGCGCTTTTTTTAAATCACGGCGCGTCATCGCGCACGCCATCTATTCTCACCTTCCCAAACAGTAGACCAGTGCAATATTCCGAATAGAAATAATACACGTACTTGAACGTCTCATGGTTGTCTCTGATCTAATGAGCACGCCATGCCGTGGCCTTGAAACGGCCAATGAAATTGCTAGAAATAGTCCTCATAACAGAAGTCTGCGTTATTTCAATACTCGCCAGTCAGGAAAGATACAAAAATAAATTGTTTTTAACGTCACATTAATAACATAAAGATAAGTAACAACTATAACAAATACGCTGATTATTATGACCGACACATAAACAACAATTTGCATGTTTACATATCAACGTATCCAAAACAAACCATAGGCGGCTCCAGGCTTCAGCGTTTATTTTAATGCTTTTGCATAACTTGAAACTTAATAAGTATACAAAATTTGTTTGTTTGAGTAATGTATTTTTCAATGCTATTCTGCTGTTGTTATTTTAATCTCTGTTATTTTTAAGTGATAAGTGATAAACTTTTTGTGACGTACTTCCCGGTTCTACACAAGATCAGAAGTGTCACTTTGCCGCCCAACACTACGGTGGTGCTCACGGTACGGATATCTCGGGCGCCAGTTTCTGTTTAGAGTGCAGAAACACCACTTTACTCTATCGGCGGGACGATAGAGGCCGGGCAACTACAGTGAAGAAACGGATAAGGCAGGGGTCGGGAAAAGGGTAACTTACACACTACAGCTAATGAAACGACTCTCATTCAATACATTTACATTTATTCTACACACTAATTACTATTTACACTATATATACATCTTCATATTTACACCTTATTCTACAAACGGTATTTATGATCGGCGAGCGGGGCAGTAAGCGGACGGACAAGCGGTGCGACACGGTAATACGATGATTAAGCAGTGAAAAAGGTGACCAGCAATAACTAATCGGCCATAAGCAGACGGCGGACGGATACCAGGAGGGGAAGCAAGCGCCAATACAAGCACACTATGACTATCTATGGCGGTTATTTACTATCGCTTGGCTGATGGATGGTTCCGGACTTATGATATGCCGAATCTAGTACCTCCAAGTCACCCTGCAGAATATGACGTGCTCAGGTGGCCTGGAGGACACGCGGTTAACGCGGTTTCGTTTGGGGGGGGAAGGAGTGGCAAGCTTAACAGTTGCAAATTTAAAACGACTACGATAATGTCAAACTCCAAGTTACCCTGCAGAATATGACGTGCTCAGGTAGCCTAGAGGACACGCGGTTACGAACGATTCCTCCAAGTCACCCTGCAGAATATTACGTGCTCAGGTCGCCTGGAGGACACGCGGTTACGAAAGTACCTCCAAGTTACCCTGCAGAATATGACGTGCTCAGGTGGCCTGGAGGACACGCGGTTAACGCGGTTTCGTTTGGGGGGGGGGGGGGAGTGGCAAGCCTAACAGTGGCAGATTTAAAACGACTACGGTAAGGTCAAACTCCAAGCTACCCTGCAGAATTGACGTGCTCAGGTAGCCTGGCGGACCCGCGGTTACGGACGATACCTCCAAGTCACCTTGCAGAATATGACGTGCTCAGGTAGCCTGGAGGACAGGCGGTTACGAAAGTACCTCTAAGTCACCCTGCAGAATATGACGTGCTCAGGTGGCCTGGTGGACATGCGGTTGCAAATGATAGTACCTCCAAGTCACCCTGCAGAATATGACGTGCTCAGGTGGCCTGGAGGACACGCGGTTAACGCGGTTAGGGTTCCAACCTTTAGCCGCTCTCCCGTTCTATGGAAAGGTATGAGGCGGATACGTCTTTGCGCTCACAGACCCCACGGACGGGGCGGGTTTTACAAACTCTAAACAATGTCCGGAAAATACTCACCAGCCAAGTAATACTTTTTATTTACCAAACCTTTATTTACCAAACCTTAACCTACTTCCGCATCCTGGGCTGCTTCCACTCTGGAGCGGTCGGTGTCGGCACGTCTGGTCGGTACTGGCGGCAGCAACGTACTGTCCTGGATGCTCTGAAAAATCCTCAAGCTACTAAACTCTGCCAAAAGCAGAAGTAGGATGAGACGCGGTAGTCATGCGCGGAATATGGCAATACGTCACCTTTTACGCATTAAATTTAAATACCTATATCCTTATACTCACAAGATTACTTACTGTGCAGGTCGGCGTGGTTCTCCGGTGAGCAGCTAGACGGAAACTGATTTGCTTGTTTCCAGTCTCGGGGTCCTTCACGGTAGGGCGGGCACAGGAGTGCCGGGGGGCAATTTGCGCGATTCGCGTTTCGCGATTCACGTACTGCCTGCAGTTCGGCAAATTTGGAATGATTATACAATATCAATACTACCTAACTTATAAATAACAATTATACTATTATTAATGAGCACCTGACAATACCACCATTAAGGGCGCAGTACTACAATGTTTAAAATATCTTTTGAATCAGACAAATAGCACCTAGTTACATAATTTAATTCTAGAAAATAATCACTTCGTTACACTTTAGTTTTGCGTTATTGGGTACTGATTAATAATCGATTTTTTGTTATAAAGATTTATTTAGTGAATATTTATTGAGAGATAATGAATAATAAATGTGTAGTGTGCGGCCAAAGAGGAAAACAACGGGGTTGTTTATCTTTTCTCAAGTAAATAAACAAAACAGATCAGGGTCGGAATATTGCGTGAATGCGACAGTGTGAAAGCTCAAAAATGACTAAAATTAATGTTAGCTTTACAAAAAATAAAAAACAACATTTAATTTAATTTGACCAGTAAAAAATCCACATTTTATTTAAAAAAGATACTTATACTGTGATAAAATGGTGACAGTGTTGCCAGGGGAAAAAATGAAACAGCATTGATTTTCAACACTTTTTATCCAGATCTTATAATATTATAATCACTTTTTTTAAAGTGTTGTGAACACACGTAGTGCCACTTACTGGCATTAATCATTTTGAAAGCTTTCACCCAACTTTCTCTTCCCTCCAGATTCTCGGGAAATCTGAAAATAAAGACATTTTTTAATAACAACCTTTAAAATTGAATTAAAAAAATATCAATTGACTTTAAAACATCTACAATTTGTGAGCAACCTTATGAATAAAATTTCCATTAAAGTCAAAATTAATATTATTGTATAAGTATCTTTTTTTGACAAAATGTGGATTTTTTACTGTTCAAATGGAATCAAATGTTTTTTTTTGGGTTTTTGTAAAGCTATCTTTAAAATTATTTATTTTTGAGCTTTCACACTTTCGCATTATGCCGGCCCTGATCTGTTTTGTTTACTTACGTGTGAAAAGATAAACAACCCCGTAGTTTTCCTCGTTGAACGCACACTACACACTTATTAGTCATTGTTTCTCAATAAATATTTGTAAATAAATTTTTTATAACTAAAAATCTATTACTAATCACAGTAGCAAATAACAAAACTTTAAAATCACTTACAAACACAGATTAAAATAACAGACCTCGTCTTACAGAACACTATTTATTGTCAAGACGGTGATAGATCGGGCATCGATCGGGTTTCTTCGTGCTGTGTTCATGATTCTGACGAAAAGGAATAAAACTCGTATGGGGTGTAGATGAATCGGACAACTATTTATTTTTTGTTACTCATCATCTAGTATTATTAATCTGAGGATTTACCACTTGAAAAAATATACAATAGGTATTTAAAACTTGATGTCAGTTGGATGTATTACGCTATAAGTTGCAAATATGTTATGTTCATTCTCTTATCAAAATATGATGACATATTATTATATTATCGACAATACGAAAGAATGCCGTTACGTCATCGTTATAATTCATATGAATCAAATCAGCACTACGTAAGTCAAATTTATGCTTGTTAAAATGACGTCCAGATATAAACAAACTTTACTAGTTGACAAGTGAAAAAGTAAAAACATAACCTACAATTTGTCCGCTAAAAGTCAGATTAATTTAACAATTTGGTCAATCTTTAAATGTCAACTAATTTTATGCTTTTATATAATTTACATTTAAATTAATTATCATCATTAAAAATTAAAAAAAAAACTATCTAATGGCGTTCTAGAAAAAGGATTTTGTATATATTTTTAAGAATCATTATTATTACAGATTGAAACATACCTCTTATCTTGAAGGTCGTTATTTTTGAATAGAATTGTTTTTCATATTCAAAAATCAATAAAATAGAGAAAACGGAAACAATCAAACTCAGAAATAAACAAATCCAAATTTGACAGTTGACATGCAGAAGCAGGAAACCCTGAAACGTGACAACGACGCTAGTCAAAAGCGTTCGATCAGATTGATCGATATTATTCTCGCTTGTTAGTGAGACGTACGAAATCAGGCTTTTTCTTTCTTTTACGCCAAAGAAGTTAGGTTTTCGTATAACACATCAACAACATTAGTCTGAGATATTAATAGTCACATAATAGACTTTCTTACGCTGTCTCTGTCTAGTTTTATTATTTTGTAAACAAAGAACGCTTGAACAGCGTATGTTGTAGATTAAAGATAAATTTATGACGTAACAGTATTCTTTCATGATTTCGATTATATTTGAGGTCTGTGGTGACCTTCATAGACATTGAGGTCTGTTGTGACCAGTGTCGACAGAAATAAATAGTTCTGTGGACCTCACTGGTGCAAAAAAACACGTAGAAAATGATTTTTGAAGGCCAGAAATTACGTTAAACCAGGCAGCGAGTTTGCGCAGTGTGAATTTATTAAAAGAAACGTGGTGTCGTAAAAAGTGTTGTTTTGTACGTTTTATTGACAACATATAGGTACTTTAAAATTGTGATGTGCTGTTTGCAGAAAATAATTTAAAAAAGGAGTCAAATAGACACTCATACGTAAGTAAAAATAAATTTGTGAAGTAAATTTGTTCATGTTTGTAGAATAGTACAAACTCTGTATTGAGTTTGTACCTATAATAGGTACCACCATTTTTTTGTAGTATACACTATACCTACACTTGAAAAAATTAAATTATATGATTAAAAATTAAAAGATTTATAAGAGATTATACATATATCGACCTACAAGAATAAACAATAACAACAATAATTGTTGTTATTGTTTATTCTTGTAGGTCAATATATGTATAATCTCTTATAAATCTTTTAATTTTTAATCATATAATTTAATTTTTTCAAGTGTAGGTATAGTGTATACTACAAAAAATGGTGTTTTATACAAAATTTACGTTTTTTTTTTTTTTTGGCTTCGGAATCTGGGTCCATTCAGCCAATTTACACTAGTTAAATTTAAAATATATCCAGCTAGCACTGTTTTGTTTTACTATAATATATTTCAGACTGATATAGTACAGTTTTGTTTACGGAAAAAAACAGGCATTATAAATTTTAATAATTTTAATTAAATATTACCCTTCCACACGTACTCGCCACTGTTGTCCATGGGATGTTGTGTTTGTCGTTTAATGTTACTATATCAGAAGCAAATAAATGATCCATTGAAACAATAATGGTATTATACAAGGTGATTCCAAATTGAGTATACCATAAATTAAACGGCGCCGGCGTGTAAATAAAGTCAAAATAATACAAAAACCTAAAATTTTCTTTCCGAAAATTCTATACAAGATACAGAGTGTTAAATGGCGGATTACTTTTTGACTCATATCTTTTAATAGACTTGAGTTTTGTTTTAGTTGTTGTTAGTAGTTTACTTTTATTTGTCAAACCACTTTTTAAACATGCCAGTAAATATTGACACTGTCAGTCCCAAGCCTGACAAAATGTGAGGGAAAAGTTGTTTTGCAAGGCCTTCTTGACGCTATTACATAGCTACTTTTTCGGACTTTAGAAAAGAACCTGATTTTTCTGGAAAACTGTTAGAGATAACTATGGCCAACCTTATATCAGTCGAAAGGGCATTCAATTTTGAATTCACCCATGATAATTAATATGGGTCATTCCATTTGAAAAAAAAAGTTTTTCAACTCGTAAGATTATTAAATGTAGGTCTCAGTATTTCCGAGTCTGAATAACGTACACATTTTGCTCACAGATGGCAAGATAGAGTAATTTATGCCAAAACGAACTGTGAAAACTGCACGTTTCTGACTCTTACGGTTTAGATGCTATCTAGCCTCATTTAGTGAGCTGAAATCGTGATTTTTTTTCAAAAACAACTGAATATCTCGAAAACGGTAAGATTTAAACACCACGTACATTTAATAAACTCTAATATTAACCAAGGAATTCAAAAATGCAATAATATACAGGGTGCTCCATTTAAAATAACAAAGTTATGTAGCGCCCACGCAAAATGGAACACCCTGTAAAGCTAAAAATATTTTCTTTACATGGCCCATATGATTCCAGACAACTTTTATTAAAACCATTTTTTTATAAATTTTACAGTTACATAGTTACAGAAGAATCCCTCTTAGGTGGAACACCCTGTATACATATATGTTTACTGGGTAATAATTAATTTAATTCTTGAGAGGGCTGTGTATTATACGACAATTCCTTCCATCATTTCGCAAAAGACATGTTTAGTACAGATGCCTATTACATTGGTATAAAACATTCCTCATTTTGCTTATTCACTCCCCAAACAAAGTTAATTTTTGAAAGGTGGGTTTACCTCTTAGGGGGAAATAATATCCGTGACATAACGTGGATCCAGAAGTTCAGATGAAACACCACATCAACATCCGGTAAATTATTTAGGAAGAGTTGTACAAATAATTTAATTTTGATATAATAAATCAAATTATATAATGCCACAACTGAAAAACCATTATTTTAATCAAGGATTTTTAGCCGCATACTTTCAAAGTTAAACAAAATTTGTAACAACTCGCGTTTTTTAAATGGCGTTTAGCTCTTTAACGTCGCTGCCTGGCCAGCTGGATTTGTAGATGTTAAGTAATGTAATATTATGGAATGTCTTTATTTTATAAAATATTTATAAATACTTAGATCACATATCTATGTAAATAAACAAACACAATAATTTGATCAAACTTATTTCTGTGTGTGTAAGGCACTTAAAAGACAAAATTAAAAATAATATATTTAATACATAATATTAAAACAGAAAATATATTGCAGCAAAGAAAGAGAAATTAATTGGTAAAATTCTGGCACATTTATTATTTTATTCTTCCATCTCGTGCGTCTGTTATTGCTCCCCAAAGTTCAATAATAAGTTCATCAGTAAATTCAAAGGCTTGAAGCTCGGAATCATCAATAGC
The DNA here is from genome assembly GCA_029963845.1 of Rhamnusium bicolor. NCBI lineage: Eukaryota > Metazoa > Arthropoda > Insecta > Coleoptera > Cerambycidae > Rhamnusium > Rhamnusium bicolor. The sequence continues at coordinate 90,968 of JANEYF010005149.1, forward strand.
CTCAGCAAAATCCATCGAATTCTGTTTGCCGTAGGATAATTCCCAAATTTGGGTCGCTAGCTCCGAATCATTAATGCCCATGAAGGATTCCAAAATGTTATTTATTTTCTCTATTCCAGCGTCTAATGCGTCATCCTATAAAAGATAAGAAATTGTTTTATAACAAAGCCCTATCATAAAGATAATATAATTAAGAGAGTAATAGTTCCCAGATAATTTATCATGACGAAATTTATTTGATTATAATAAATAATATATAAAATTAGTTACTGTTAACATAAATACGGCACATATGAAGGTTGGTATAAAAAATACGAGCGAAACGAAAACAAAAAAAATACCTAAAATAGTTATTACCGTTATCACAAATTTATGTTTATTAACACGAATAAAGTTTATTTTATTTTGATTGTTTTTACACCCATGAAAAACTGTTGGCGTAATCGTTTATAACAGGTAAAAGGTTATTATTATTTCCAGACCACAATTTAAATACTAAGTACAAATTTTTTGGGTTATTAGGTCCAATGTAATTATACCGAAACGTCGGCAAGTTAATACAATAGTGTTTTAATTACATTGGACCTAATAACCCAAAAAATTTGTACTTAGTATTAGTTATTATTATTATTACTGAACTCCACTTCACAAATGAAAGGAAGCCACAGAGGCGTTGTGAATGAGTTGATGCTTTTGGTAGGTATGAAGTCTGCTCTAGGTACATTTTCTACAAAAAAAGGTTACATGCTATTTTTCCCTAAATCAAACGGCTTCCTTGTGGTCACTGTAAAACTTAACAGAACACGTAACAATACAATCACGATCACTCTCATCTGTGTAGCTACCAATGGAGGAATTTTAAGGAACAATTAATCTGAAGACAACTCAAAGAGAATCTAACAAATGCAATAAGAGTAACTGGAAGGATTAGATTAGATTAGAAGGGAGGAGCTAGCTGATTTGTCTTGACCACCGCGACCCCCTGTGGGTCTATTGTGGGGATCCTATTCATTTGCTTAGAGCTCCTTATCCAGCTTTGTCCTTTGTATCAGACTCTACAGCCTTGATAAGGGGTTCTTAGTGTAACTGTCCGCTCTTGGTTTTTGTTCCCCAAGTAGTTGGAACCTAAGTCTAGCATGGCACAACACATGAACTGAGGATTCCTTTTCCTCTTGGCAGAATCTGCATGTTGCATCCTCTACAAGACCCATCAGACTCATGTTTATTGAGTCGACAATTGTGCTGTTATTGGAGGACTGTTTTTCCAGTCTTCCCTGTCTGGTATTATAATTTGAAAGTTTTTATTGAAGTTATACTTCGGGACTATGCTGTCCATGGATATTCCTAAAATGGGATGCGCCTTCAACTCTGAGAAACCTCTGGTGCTCTCTTTCGTGCTGCTACCTTATGGGCGTTGACCCTTGTGTTAGCCTGTGTACCACTGAACGCGCTTCTCCTTGGATAAATATATGTAGTGGTAACAGGTCTAGCAGGACCCCTAATGCGGCCGTAGGAGCGGTTCTTATGGCTCCCGTGGCGCATACGCAGGCGAGCCTTTGTACGCCGCTTAACAGCCATAGCTCCCAACTACAGTGTCTTAGTCTACCATACTACTGATCAGTAGATTATCATGGGTCTTACCACCCAGGTGTATAACCATAGCGTGGGTTCCTTGGTGAAAGTGACACTTCACAAAATGAGTTAATATGATCAAACAATGCACAAGACAAAAGTTACAACTGGAAAAAAGTCCAAATATACATTTTAACACAGCACAACAAGCATGTGCCTTATGACTAAGTCCTATATTTATTTTGTTATACTGGTAAATCTGCCCAAGTCCCATAGCTCATAACATAACATCTAATTATGGACTTGGTCACTTTTACCAAGGAACCCACGATACGGTCATTTATGGATTTAGTCCCCAGTTTTTTCCACACATCTGTCTGCACCTTCCCAGGGTAATTGTGGCTTTTTGTGTGACTTATTGGATATGGGCATTCCATGTCAGTTTTTGGTCGAAGATGACTCCTAGGTATTTCACCTCACTGGCAAAGGGAATTTCTACTCCATTGAGCACTAGGGATTTTAGTCCTCCAAAGCTCTTTTTCGTGTAAAGTTGATGTTTGTGGTTTTGTGAGGATTTATAGAAAGTCCTTCCTCACTACACCACCTGTTGACAATATTTAGGGCACTTTGGCAATAAAAGCCTTCTGTGGATATTTTTCGAAGAAGTTCATCAACAAGGATCGCCCACAGCATTGGATATAATACTCTCCCTTGGGGGGCAGCCTGTATTCACCTTTGCTTCAATGATAGCCTCGCCTATATTGGATATTATTATCCTCTTTTCTAAGATGGCTTTGATCCATTGACAAAGTAGTGTTGGGACTCCTCTGTTTGACAACGCATTCGTTAGCAAATACGTTGTCGCGTTATTAAATGCTCCTATATCCAAGAATGTTGCCATTGCCATTTCTTTGTCATCTAGTGACTTTGTCAGTAGCTTATTTAGCTCATCCCGTGCGGGGTCCGTTGACTTTTCTGGCTGGTATGCGTATTGACGTTCACTAAGAGGCTTTTCCCTTAGACTTTCGTCCCTGATGTATCGGTCCAATAAGTTTTTAATAGAAAAGAAGACAGGCTTATGGGTCTATATGACTTGGGCGTTTGGTCTGATATCCTGCCTATTTTTGGTAGGTAGGTGTCCTTCACCTTCCGCCATAGATATGGTATGTATCTCCAGGCTAAACAAGCTCTGAATATTTTACACAACTGAAAGGATAAACAAATATAAGTTCTGGTAGCTAAAATAATGCGGATATGGTAAGGGGGAAGAAAATTCAATGTGTTTCGTAATAGTAGGAGGCGTGCTGCAAGGCAATATCATTATTCGACATTATCTCTTAATTATAAATGGGAATACCACGAATCTCAATACTGAGCCCTATGTTATTCATATTATATGCTAACGAACTCGATTATATGTATTTTATACAAATGATTTTTATCAGGGTACACGTATGACTGACTTTTACAATTATTTGTGGTCTAAAAACATTACAAAGTAAACGTAATAGATATATTTATAGAAAATACATAATTCAAGTCATTATTTTAACGCAGGTAAAATTCATATTAGACACTTCTAATGAATGTAATGACATATCAGTCATATCACTCGAATTGTGCGGTTAAAACAATTGTGGGTCAAAATTTTGAAGTATTCCTGTATTTTAGTGAAATAGTTTTGCTGACATATGAAATATGGCTCAATTGAAGTGCCGAATTTATCGGTTTTTACCACCATCTCGCCATCTGCAATCGTCTAATCGATCTCGAGAAATAGGGGGATGATCATATTTTCTGAATTACCTCGTATATGTTCAGTTACTAGCTAGAAGTACTAACTGCCGTGCTACTGTTCCCATTGATTCAGAGATATACAATGATGGATATGATATTCTTGCAACGCCGTTATATGGATGTCGGCAAACTAAGAAGTTCCCCAAGCTGGACGACACGTATGAAAAAAAGAATAAATAATGTACTCGTATTTGTAACAGCGATTTTGATCTAATGTCTTTTTTTCAGTTTATTTTAAAATATGATTTTATTTATTAAGTCTGTCTGACATGATAATAAAAGCGAAAATAATTTCAAATATATTTATAAAAAATGCAACATATCATACCTGTATTTGCAAATATTAGAAATAATCTTAAAATATTTAAAACATGCTCTAATTTTCGACAAAATTCTGCAAAAAAAGTGCGCTGTAGATCGCCGCGTAGGTATCGTGGCGTTTTTTTTTAAATTTCGAGGTTCCATATTTCTCACGATTTACATATCCTTTGAATCTCCTACAATGTATTTGTTTTTGTCTTTAAATGACCGCCAAAAATGTTTTTATTTTTGAAAGTCCGTCTTCTCTAAAGAAACTATTTAATTTTTCTGCACTTCTATGACGTCTCGGTAGAGTCTGGCTAGAAAAATTGTACCTAGCGAGTATCACAATTGAATTTAATAAATCAATCAAGCCACTGTTGATCTTATGTTTTTATTCAGAGGTGTCTCTTTAATCGGGTGTTGACAACTTGCTTTGCCTGTTCAATGTATTGTCGCACAAGAAACGAACATTATATGGGTATTTCAGATCCTTGAAATTCGCGTCGGTGTTCTTTGGGACATTCGTTTCGGTGTTCTTTGGATCATTTGCCAGGTGCGTTGATTACGACCTTTATTTAAATTATTATCGAACACAACGATACGCTTGATCGACTTAATCGTAAATAAAATATTTACGAAACTTATCAATACATTGAAGTTTTAATTAATCTATTTCTGTTAGAAACATGGAATAACGATGATGAAATTAGGATGATTCAGAAATAAATGGAAGAAAACATCCTAATAGAGCTTAATATACTGACAACTTTTCCGAAAAAAAAAAGGTAAGCTAGATTTAGAGAAAAAAATCCTAAAGTTTAAAACGTCAAAACCATATCCCCCTATAGTTTACTAAACCGAATTTGTATGTTATAAATTTTTCAATGATGATTTTTTTTATGCAGCAAAAAAGTCTATCTGTGTAATTATGCAATGCATAATTAGGTGTGTATATCAGTCAGTGATCGATACATTGTCGATATTACCGATTTGTTGATTTAGTGTTGATAATAATTTGGAATTAAACGTGAATAAAAAGTAATAAAATGGCTTTTACTTCAAGCGAAAAACGAATAATGTGCAGGTGTAGGGTGAAGTGCTAGGTAATATTGTTGTGGTTCAGAAACTCTACGCTAAACGATTTCCTGCATTTCACCATCCCAATCACGGAACATCTGCGGTTTCTCTTAAATAGTGTTCCCATACACAATGCTCCCAACGTTCGAGACTGGTTTACAGAGAAATGTTCAGAAAGGTGGGTCAGAAGAAATGGCCTGCTCGATCGCCAGACTTAACTTTGTGCGATTTTTATTTTGAGGGTATATGAAACAACCGATTTAAAACACGATGGACGAACTACAAGCCAAAGTGCAAAATGCTGCGGATAGAACTTGTCAAAATGTTAACGTTTGCGAAAAAGTCTGTTGTAAAAAAGGCTTGTGTAGAAAATCAGGAAGAACATATTGACCATTATTTACTTTAATTTTATCACAGCGTCATACAACTGCCAAATAGACTTTTCCTAATTACATCAGTCCTATTGTTTCCCGATTGACAAAAGTCCTGTCGGAGAAAGCAAACATGCTGATTATCTTTTAGAGTGGGATTTTTGTTTTAATGTCTGTTTAAGTAATTGATGGTTTAATTGAAGTTTGAGTAATTTGTGTGATTAACGAACAGAATTTCCTCTTTCCGTCTTTCATTTTCAACTGAGAATCTCTTCTACTAAGGTGAGTAGGTACTAATTCATTGTTAGAAGCATCTTAATCAAAGGAGTGCTCTAAAATGAGACCAACGGAAGTCGGTACACATACATAAAAATTATTGCATTTTATAATTTCGTTATTCAGAAACACGCGATAATTTTCTGTCGCTCTGCAGGTATGGATTACGTAAATTACGATCGGGCAAATAATGCAGTTATTTACTATTGTTACGTGTTTGCTATCTACACAAACACCTATACTCGTAGATTCGTTGATTGAAAGTCCAGGTAACACTTACTCACATACAACAATAGATTAATAACTGTCTTAATTATAATCACAATTGAACACTTTATAAGTCTCTTTCTTATTTCTTTTTTATTCGTTTACGTTTCAATTAAGACTGAGTCTCGGCTCACCGTGCTTCTTATTTATACATCCATTCAAACGATCTAGAACATTCCAGAATATTCCCGGCCGTTATCGTACAATTCCAGTCTCATCTAATCAGTCTACACAGTCCAGTGGCGTAACACTATTATTGGGGGCGTAGGTAATTGGGGTGTTTTTAGGATGCTATGAGAAAACGGTTTATACACTTTCTCAGATTCTATGTTTTTTTCTTAGGTTATTTCGGAATCATCCTGTATCTATCATTTCAACCGACCACTAAGTTTAGTGGAGTACCTAAATGAACATTTTCCCAGCAAATGGATGTCCCAAAGGTCTATTAATTCAATGGTCTCTAAAATCTATAGATATAACCACACGATTTTTACTCTTAGGGAATCGTCCCAGGAATGTAAAAGATTTATGTGACAGAAACAAGTAGATTTAGGGAGAAATGAGAAGGGAAGACCTGAGAAGGGTTGTTTTGATTAATCACAGAAAGCTCAAAAATACACTAATAAAAATAATTTAATGCAAAAACCTAATATATTTTATAAGTTATTTATTAAATTAATATTCATAAAGGTATAATAAAAATTATAATACCATGATATTCCAACAAAGAGGGAATAAGTTCATTTACAAATATCTAGTAATAAATACTAGAAATAATATCTAAATAGGTACCAAAGGCGAAATCCTCTCAATTTATTTAATTGAAAATTAAATAAATTTGCCAACATACATTTCCTAATGATTTATATAATTGTATCAAACATCATACTAAGAGAAGTGATTAAGCCTTAATTTCGATTGTCCACTAGTAAAAGATTTTTACCCATAAATAGGAATCCCTCTTGAGGCCGTCGTGCATACTATTCTCAGACCAGTTTCGAGTTTTTGCCTTCATTAGTGCGAAATAGGTATATACACAAAGACAGCAAGAGAAATCGGTAATCTCCACATGAAAGCAGAGTACTAACGAGTTGAAGTCAACTCCATCTACCAGTGTCAATCGCAATGTAATATAAATTGGAAAAACGTCCAAGAATCTATATCTACTAAAGCTTAATCACTTCTCTTTATTACAAATTTATAAATCATTAAGAAGTGTGTTGGCAAATTTATTTAATCTTCATTTAAATATACTAAGAGAATTTCGACTTTGGTACCTATTTAGGTATTATATCAAGTAATTATTACTATTTTATAAATTAAATTAATATTTTTTATACTTTTGTATATACAATTAAATTATTTAAGGTAGTATCTTAGTAAATTATTATGTTATATCTAGACTGCCATTAAGTAATGGTAAACACTTTAAATACACTTCACTGATTATCAATTCTATAGAGTATTAAAATAAATACATCGCAATATATATTACTATATTACCTATTGTACCAACATTAAGAATTTTTTGTTTCCGATGAAATTGTATTTAAAACAAGTTTTTCTAGTATGTAGTGGGTTATGAAAAGTTCCACCCACTACCTAAATAAAATAAACCTTGTAATTATAATTGGTGAGAGTGAGAAATGTTTTATCTACATAAATATGTACATATTTGGATTCAAATTACAGCAAGGCCATTTACTGTCAATTCACGAAATTATGTGCAATCATTGCCATATATTATTAAGATATCTGCTGTATGTTTATTGTCTCAACATAAATTTTCTATCGTGTCGTATTAAACTATTAAGCAAATTTTTTAACGGAAATAGTTTATCCGGTAGTAGGTGAACCCAGCATGTATGCTATTATTAAACAGTAACTCTAACAGAATAAAATTAAAATGCAAATACAAATTTATTAGTCAAGATAATAATTTTCATAGTCTTCATACTTTTAATAATTACATGGAAAATACATTTTTGTATTTTACTACATGAATGTATTAGTTTTTAGTAACATTCAGTAATATAATACTGCATATATGTAGCTATATTATACAGCTAGGTTCTTGATATTTACACTATCTGCCAAACAAATATAAGCAGGGAAAAAAATTTAAACTCTCCACTCTTGCATCTCCTAAACAACGGCGGTTCGTGGGTCAAGAGATAGGGAGGTCAATTAGAAAAGTTTACTGTATTACCTATTTAAAGTGATTTAAATTCCAAGTCGACCCTCCGGTCTTTTTTGAGATGCAAAGTGGTCAATTACTTTTTCATTAAAGTCTTTTATCTTCTTTATTAATGCCCTTTCTATGGTAAGCATAGCTAAAGAAGATAACCTTTCCTGAGCCATGGTATTTCTTAAAAATATCTTTATTCTTTTTAAGGTGGAAAAACAACGTTCACTTTCGACGATAGTCATAGGGAGAGTACACAAGATTTTTAACAGTTTGACACTTTCAGAAAAAGTATTGCACAAATTATTGTTAATAAAAAGCTGTAACAAAGCAACTGCACCTTCACTATTGGAAAAATCTTCTCGGCTATATAATACTTCTAACTCAGTTTTAAGTTTCAAATGATTTATGACTGGATACTCCGTTTTAACTAAATTAAAGATATCATGAGGAAAGCTTTATTTACAATCTTTAAATCGATCTGCGTGAAATAACTGAGACACTGCTAAATGATTACTGAAGCCAAACCTGTTTTTGATCTCAGATGTAATTATATCACAAACTTCTAATGAAATTCTCCTTTTTGATTCTTCCGTTTTACAACTCTGGGCAGACTGCATGGATGTCTCCTCCAAATAGTTATTCAAAATTTTATTTGTGATGTCTTCAATTTTACTATTAAAAACGCCAATACACTTATTTACTGTTATGACATCGATATTACATTTTTGTAATTGATTGAACAATATATCACAATGAGGCATAACTAAATGAAAAAAATTTAACCAGTAAAGAAATTGTTCATTTTATAAGTAGTTTTTTAAACCGATAGCTTGGTTTAGAGTGTTGTTTTCTGATTCATTATCAATGATTTTTTCTAAACAATCTAATAATTCTGTTCGATAGGTATAAACAGTCTCTATGCACTTTGTATTAATATTCCATCGTGTTGGAGCCGGTTTAGGTAATATCACCTTAACAACATCTAACACGGCTGTTCTTTTTGGCGATTTTCCAAAGAATGGAGAAAAGCTATGTAAATTAGCAAAAAAAATTTTTATGCTTTTACCCTGACGATGCTTTTTGTAAAATTAAATTTAGTTGATGAGCGTAACAATGAATAAAATTTGCTGAAGGATAAATTTTTTTAATTAAACATACTTTTTTCTTATCAAGAGATGTTTGCTTTATCGTCATATTAGGTTTTGGACGGCCACCACCTTTGAATTTCACTCGGTCTTCATAACCCATCCATCTTTCAGTTTTAATATATTTTGTACAACACTCATATTTAATAGTAAACACCAAAAACACTGTTTTACTTAATTTCACGACAAATAGAGATTTACTAATAAAATGTTCACAAATAAAAACATTAAAAACAACGCGATAGAATTTATGGACCAACGCGTACCTAGTCAACATTAAGGGCGAAAACACAACACAGCGGTGCGACGTCGCATCGCAGAAATCAACGACGTCGTAGAAATTTGCAATGCAACGTCGCTTAGTACAAATCCTGGGCGAACCCACAACACTGCGGTGCGACGACGCATCGCAAATTTCCACGACGTCGTTGATTTCTGCGATACGACGTCGCACCGCAAAAACGACGTCGCACGGCGATGCGATGCGATGCCGCAACGTTAAAACTTCATCGCCACGGCATCGCAGAGAAGACGCTTCTAATGAGATGTGGACCGCACAATACGTGTCCTACGGCTGTTGCAGGCCACAACACTGCGGTGCGACGATGCATCGCAAAAACGAAGTCGCACCGCAATGCGATGCGATGAACGTTCATTGCACGGCCACAGAAGACCTATACCAGAAGAGACAAGTTTTATGTATGTATGGCGTGTTATAATTAAATATAAAAACCAAATAATGTACAAAATCTTGTACACGCAACCTGTTGGCACAGCGTATAAAAGACCACCAGACTTCCGTGATTTGCGCGTGCGTTGCTTGAGAGAATCATTCCCGATCTCATAAGTAAAAACACAACACTGCGGTGCGATGTCGCATCGCAGAAATCAACGACGTCGTGGAAATTTGCAATGCATCGTCGCACCGCAGTGTTGTGGTTTTGCCCAGGATTTGTACTAAGCGACGTCGCATCACAAATTTCTACGACGTCGTTGATTTCTGCGATGCGACGTCGCACCGCTGTGTTGTGTTTTCGCCCTTATGAGATCGGGAATGATTCTCTCAAGCAACGCACGCGCAAATCATGGAAGTCTGGTTGTCTTTTATACACGACTTAGTCTGCTGTTAGTACAAGGTAAATAGCCTAAGATAAAGGAAAATTTCTTAAAATAAACTATAAAGCTAAAAATAGGTAAACATACAGATTTGAGTATGCTGATTCCGAAAATCAGGTGTTGCGGGGTGTGCGGGGTGGTGGGATGGCGTGGCGAAGATGCGTAGGTGGGGAGACGTAATATGCAGACGGTTATGAGCACTCAGCGCAGTTCACTTCTTACTTGCGGATGGTGTATATGCAACTGTTTATTGTTTGATTAGTTTTCGTTGTCCATTATTTTCGGCAATTATGGTTACCCTACTTTATGAAAAACTCATCAGTGAAAACTCTATGTTGAGCGAACAAGTTGAGGAGCTTAAAATGCATTATGAAAATGTTTTGTATGAAAGCAACGAGCGCAATGTGCATGAATTTGAGAACAACATAGCATCCATTGCTTTGATATTTGAGTCAATTTTGATAACAGAGGCTGCTAAAAGTCGTACAGCGGCACTATGGTGTCAATATATTGAGTTAGTGCAAATAATGCTTATGTATGTGAGAGCTGAAATAATGGGTGATTGGCAATTGCATTTATATTCAGTTCAGCGTATGTTACCGTTTTTGCATGCCGCAGGCCGAAACCACTACGAAAAATCAGCTCATGCTTACCTACAGCTCATGACAAAACTTAAAACTCGTATGGCTGAAGAAGATTTTGAAAAAATTTGTCGGCAGTGGATATTTTACTATTCGTCGAACTTCTAAATTTTGGAGCGGGATCTGGAGCGATATGACCATTGAGCAAGTGTTAATGAGATCGATGAAAGTGGAAGGGGGACTTACTCATGGTCGTGATCTCACTGAATCTTCAGTCTCACGCTGGGTGAATACAATTCCTGCCACTACAAATGTAATCAATGCGGTAGAAAAATTAACCGGTATATCACCTGTGTATAGTAATCAACATGTAGAGCTACGTGACTCTCGTAAAATACGAAACACCGTTGATTCAAAAAAAATTTTTACTCTGGTTACGAAGTCACTCTCCATTTGAATGCCCCTCTGATACGTTAATTTCGATAAGTACAGGTGTAAAAGCAGACAAAACAGTAAATTGTGAACGCGCAGAAGTAATTGGTCAAGCCTCTTTGACCAAATTTATTGTAAAATCTTTTAACAAAGCACAATTATTCTTGCGTGAAGATAAAGTAAAAAACATTGCAGCGATAACAAAGACTATAAAAATCGGCAACCAAGAAGTAAACATCAATTCAAATCAGCTATTTCATCGAATAGTTTGTGTCGTAAAGACTGGTGAAGAATTGAAATCGTGCTTAAAATATGAGTTAGCTCCACAACCTACATCTCTCTTTGATACCATTTCACTACGAAAAGGAAAAAATTCCTTCCTAATTGATATACTAGAACGATGTTACCCGAGTACTGAAGAACTACCTGTAGAGCCTTCTTTTGTTATGAACCTTTTACATAGAGTAATATGGCCGAATCCTGGGTCATTTTTGCAAATATGTCATAGCTACATTGATTATGTAAAAAGAAACTATGGTACCAAGTGCACCATTGTTTTTGATGGCTACACTGAAGGCGAACATAGCACTAAAGATGCGGAACATTTCAGAAGAACAGGAAGAGCTAAGAAGTCAGTGGACGTTGCTGTAAGTGCTGCAATTTTTCCATCAGTAACACAGTCTGAATTCCTTAGCAATATCTCGAACAAAAGAAATTTTATTTCTCTTTTGTCAGAACACCTTGAAGCTGCTAACTTTAAAATTCAAATAGCTCCTGGTGACGCTGATATTTACATAGTTAACGCTGCCATAAAGTTGTCTGTTCAAGGTCAAAAAGGAGTCATCGTCGGTCAGGATATTGATTTGCTTGTACTAATGATTGCCCTAGCAAATGCAAATAATGAATGCCTCATGCTCCTGCCGGCACCGAAGCTTAGGACACACAGAGTGTTCAGCAGTCAGCAACTTCAAAGGGCTCTGGGAGAAGTTGCAAACCACATTTTCTTCTTACATGAGGTCACAGGTTGCGATACAACCTCTTCATTATTTAAGAAAGGGAAAAATCAAGATTTCAAACTTCTGAAATCCAACAAAGAATTAAGAGAAAAAGTAGCTGTATTCAATGATAAAGATTCATCGCATGAAGTTATTGCTCACGCTGGAGAATATTTCTTGGCAACCCTATACAATGGTCGAGTTTCACCTGATGACCTAAACACAACAAGATTCAAATCTTATAAGAAAATTATAGCGAAACAACCGATCTACGGGAAGTTTGACCTCTCGGTACTTCCACCAACTTCCGGAGCAGCAGCACAACACAATTTCAGAGTTTTCCACCAAGTGCAGGCTTGGCGTGGGGTGTCGCTTTCAGCTACTACATGGGGATGGAAGAAAGAAGGAGGTTATTTGTTACCAATTCCTACACTTGACCCTCCTGCTCCCGAAAATTTAATAAAACTAGTTTTCTGCAACTGCAAAGTAGATTGCAATCAAAGATGCGAATGTCGTCGGGGGGCCTTACCTGCACCCCTATGTGTGGAAAATGTGGTGGCGAGTTGTGCAGCAATCGACCTGCCCCGATAGAAGATGATGAAGAGATATCCGACATACAGGAAAATGGAGGGATACCAAGGATGGAACAGTGTAATCAACTAAACGAACCTGGACCATCACGATATTCTGTCAATTAATGTGATGCTAATAAATAACAGGGTTGTATGGTAAGCAATTTTTATTTACTTAGGGGGGATACAGTAGGAGAAGGGGAGGTGTGTTCTCAATGTTAGAAAGTCTGTAACCAGAGACAAACAATACAGGTGAACAATTTAATGTTTCTTTATTATAGGTGGGAATCGACATCTAATACCAACATTATTTTCAAAATGGCATTTGTTTATATTCAGCAGTCCCACAAAACCGTGTGTTTATATCCAAAAGATTTATATTGGCATGTATACTAATTTTAGGATTTACATTTTGTACATAGTTTTGTACTTAAGTTTAGAAATAAAATTTTTTCTAACAAAATCGGAGTTACATCATTGTTTTCAAGATGGCGGCTTTTCACCACCGCGCACGTGCTGCAACACCACTGAATTTTATTCAGTAGCCCTCAAAGTACACTCTCACCAATTTTTAGCTTTATAGCTTGTTTTTAGGTCAAAAAGGTTAAATGCCTTGTACTATGTGCCAACAGGTTGCGTGTGTACAAGATGACAACTGATTACGATGTAGATTATTTAATTTCCTTAGTTCAGGAACGTCCCGTCCTTTGGGACAAAACAGCAGATCAGTTTAAGGATAAATTTTTAAAAACAGAAACATGGAAGGAAGTGTGTAAATGTTTATATCAATTGTACTGCGGATTGCGAAACGGAAATCTCGTTTAAATCCTTTAGTATTGTATAAAAATGACTTATTTTATTGGAAAAAATGTTTTATGTTGCCAGCAGCTTATTTGGTTTTTATATTTAATTATAACACGCCATACATATATCAACGTGTCGCTTCTGGTATAGGTCTTCTGTGGTCGTGCAATGAACGTTCATCGCATCGCATTGCGGAGCGACTTCGTTTTTGCAATGCGTCGTCGCACCGCACTGTTGTGGCCTGCAACAGACGTAGGACACGTATTGTGCGGTCCACATCTCACTAGAAGCGTCTTCTCTGCGATGTCGTGGCGATGAAGTTTTAACGTTGCGTCATCGCATCGCATCGCCGTGCGACGTCGTTTTTGCGATGCGACGTCGCACCGCTGTGTTGTGTCTTCACCCTAAGACTGCTGACTAGCGAATGCTGTACTAAATTTCGTGCGTTACCGTGTCAGGGTCGTCAGGGTCATTGTCCCCGCCAGTGTTTTCTGTCTCTTTTGCTTTCTGACGATTCGCGCATAAGTCTATTTCACTATAATTCGTTATAAATTCGGTCCGTAGCTATCTTTGAGGACACGTTGTGGATTGACCCAAGATTTTTAAGTTCTATAAATGAATAATGTAATGATCTAGATATTGGAATAGTATTGTGCATAAAATGAACTAGAAACTTTAATATATTTTTTAAGAATAGTAAAAATATATATATTATATATTTTTAAACTTCAGAAAATGAATACCTCTATTTTTTTATTTGTATGTGGGAGGTCATTGACCAAATGACCCTATAGAAGAACCGCCAGTGCTCCTAAAAGTATTCGTTTTGTAATTGCTGTTGATCACGAAGAACTGGAATTATTTTGATATTTAGGGGTCGCTCAAGACTACTGAAAATTAATATCTACTTTATTTCACCATCAAAACCATGTACTGTCCAAGTCGGGTAGAATTCCGTTATAAAAAAATATAACGAAGACTCAATCTGTCATGTCATCGATCATCATTTTAGAGAGCAAATTGACGCACAGAAGCTGCTGTTGTAAGAAAATAGAGATAGTATACTCAATTTCATAAAAATACGGACTTGACTTGAACAGTAAGTATCTCTATTTTTGTATTTGATAAAGTTTTTGAAGCCTCTAGATGTGAAGTTAAAACTGTATTATTAATCTTGGAGATTCTTAAATAGGCAAACTTGTAGGAACGCTGTACGAGAAGATTTCACGAAGTTAATTCGGCCAGTGATAAAAAATAATACAGGAGAAATTGTATGTGACCAACTGTTTGGTAATCAACCGAGAGACGATTACAAACAAATATTACAATTTGTTTTATTTTTCGTAAGCGAAACGGAACGCATCAATGTAATTGCTTCAGAGGCAATTCATATGGCCACATTAATCCAGGATACACTTCTGCGCCCAAAAGGCAGCTTGAAGCATTAGTACAAATTAACCGCCTCATTATCAAAACATCTTTGGCACCAGCTCCAGTCACTTCATTAGCTCTCGCCAATGATCCGTCTTGTAGGATTGGCATTATGAGATGATCAGAAAGAAGAAATTGGACCAAGGTCTAGAACCGGTAGCTATTACTGCCTCATAGTTGACAGAATGACATACGTAGACAAATAAAAGCAAATGTATTAAAATGAATAATGAAATACATAACGCTTGATATAATGTATTATTCGGAATGACTAAAGTCTCTGCCATCGCATTAGTATACTAATTATTTGTTCTACATTCGTGGCTATTAAATTTGAGCGATTTCCCAGTCCCCAGAGAAAAAATAACGGCAAAAGCTAGGATAAAATAATCCCCATGTGAGATTTTGCGTAGAAGTAGGTTTTTGGTAGTAAAGGGTGTTTCAATAAGAGAGCAATATTTCAAGGTTCAATAAAACATGGTTCTCTGTAGCAAAGTATTGAAATATTTATTGAGTTATTATGTAGACATTTGGGAGTTATGTATGGAACAACACATCTAGTAAATGGCCGCCACGGCTTTGTTGGCACATGCGTAATCTTTTGGCGAAATTTTGAACAACAGTGATGCATACATGTGGCGGTATTTCGTTGATATACCGTCTAATTTCGGCCTTCAATGCTTCAGTGGTCGCAGGCTTGTTGGCATAAACCTGTGACTTCAGATAACCCCACAGCCAAGTCAAAGGGTGTTAAACCGCAAGAGCGTGGCGGCCAATTCTGGTCACTAGAACGAGAGATGGCACGATAACGTCGTCATTCACCGTTACTGCATTACCTGCATCATCTTCGAAAAAAAAAACCGGCCCATTGATATCCAGACCACAATGCACACCAAATAGTGACGCGTTTTGGATGCATTGCTTTCTCATGAATCATTCGTGGATTTTCTGAGCCCCAAATGCGACAGTTTTGCCTATTAACGAAGCCATCGAGATTAAAACGGCTCATCACTGAAAATAATTTTGTCTGCAAAATCGGCATTCACTTCTTGTTGGTTAAGAATCCAATTGGTGAACTCTCTTCGCTGTGCATGGTCTGAATGAACAACATTATTTCGGTCGAAAATTGGACACACTTTATGAATCGTAGCAATCCAACTCTCACCATTTTGATAATAATGTTTAACAATCAGGACGCGTTGTTCTATTGTGTAATGCTCTATGTTTACTAACTCTCATCTGTCTCCTATCGACCTGGCATGTCATAATCTTGTGACATCATGACAGCTAAACTGGCGCGCAATTCAAATCTTGCCCTATTATTGAAGCACCTTTTAGAAAAGTATACGAAAATGTACTCAAGGATATCGTAGTTGCAACATAAAGCAAAATGGCTTCAGACTTCCAAAAATTTAGTTTTGAAAAACACGCAAAATGCAAAAAAAAAACAGAGGTTAATATTAAAGAGCACAAAGTTCTACACAAAATGTCATTACAAAAAATTTCGTTCATGCAATCGTTTTTGCGTAAAAAAAAGATTAAAAAACTGAGTGTTAAGGTTAGTTCTTGGGCATCAGTTGGGGGGCCAGTAATTTCTGACAATATACATAGCTGACCTTTAGGTATTTTGAATCGCTGAATTCAAATCCGTAGGTTATTTTGCCCGCTATATGACTAGTTTTTTGTTTTTAACGATTTTTGCATATTTTTAACTAATTTTGCTGAAAACATGCAAGTCACTGTTCATCGATGCGTATTTAGTGGAAGATTAAATAAATAAATCATAAGTAGGTACTTATTTAAATTATATTCTTTACAACAGACTAAAAAGTTTTATCAAATAAAGCATTTGAATCTGTAAAAGTTTTATTTAAAAGAAATATATAAAATACGAGTTGAACGATAATTTATTGTGGATAATGTTCATACACATCTTCTATTCGTACATAGTCTTCTTCGTCTTCTTCTTCATTTACTTCATCCAAAATAATTTGAAAACTAGTGCATCTTCAATCTGACAGAATCCACAAACAGAACTACAATATAACCCACCCTTTCTGCAACTGCAAGCGCGTTCCCGCAACCTTTCTTACGTTTACAGAAAATCATATTCAACAATGATTTTGACTCCAGCGGATTTGTCATTTTAATAATAATTCAATATGGAATACAACGTGTCGCCACGTGCATACACACTAATAAGAAAAGCACACAGACGTGATGCTATGCGCGCCGCCCCGTCAGGCCCGGAGTAGAAGCTCCTAGTTTCAATTCTTTATAAATAGTAGAACCGCAAATAACAAAAAATCGACCCAAAACAGCCGTTCAGTACGTGTTATTTGTGGTTCACTAAATTTGTCTTAGTTCATCCTGTCAAAAGCCACCACTAAAGGTATCATTAAGTTTCTATAAAATCAAGTTCTTCTAATTTATGGCTGTCCACAAATATTTTCATGTGACAAGGAATGTTTTTAGAGGGAGTACCACGTTTTTAGAGGGAGTACCTCCTTCAGGTGGCTTTTTACAAATCTGTAGTTTTACTGGTACAGCTTTATGCTGTTTTACACTGCAGTAAATACAGACCTGTTTAAAGTAAATCTACGGACCTGTAAAAAGCTGTAAACTAGAAGTAAAAAGCTGTGAAATAGCTGTAAATTGCGTTCTGATTGGCTGGCGCTGGGCAAAACGTGGAACTGGTGGAGGGGTGGCTCAACCATTCCAATACCACAATATTCTGTGCCAAAATATATAGTGTACATTTTTGGAGAAACAGTTTTTTTGCCATAACTTTTTTTACTTTACATTCAATTGTTTTTCTGCTTGAAAATTTAAATTCCTTGGGGAAAAGCTGATGTGTGAGCAGATTTTAAATTTTTAATTTGTCAACAACTGAGCCGTAAAATTTTGTTAAAAATATATATATATAAATAAATGATTTTGTAAAAAAGTATAAATTTTGATTTTATTAAATACTGTTTTTATTTCAATTCTAACCGCAAAATGTATAGAATACTTTTTTGTTTGTCGTAAGAAATTAAACAACTTTGTATAAGATTAATTTTTTCTTGTTAATAGATTCACCAAAAAGACCACTTCAAATGATTATTAGAAACCAGCCGCCATCTTGGATCTAAATGGTACCTGAAGGTGGTGCTTTTTCGAAAATGATTCCTTAGGGCACTACTAATAGGTATACGAAGTGGCGACATTTCTTCACAAATAGCCGGTTTTTTTTTGTTTGCGGTTCTACTACAATTTTCGTCGAAGTTTTATACCTGTTCATTCATGTCTCGACCGCTACACAAATTTTCACTATATACAATCGAAAGAAGGAATTATCTTTCGTTGCCGTAGGTCAAAATTGCAAAAAATGTAAGTATTCAGTATTAGAAATACATTATTTATAAAAAAAACTCCGATTTTAAGATGGATGCACTCTATTGCATATTCCTGTTGAATACGAATTATAATGAAAAAATGGACATAGTAGATGCCCTTAGCTTTAATCTGCATTTTTTTCTTACGTGTCTGTTAATTTTTCATCATTTGAGAGTATTTTGAAATAAAAATTTTGTAAACTGTAGAATTCACGAAAATTACAAGTTACTTATTTTCTGTGCGGAATATTTGACATTTTTGACCACTGTCCAGGCATGAATGGACTAATCATGCCTGGACTAAAATACTCCTTTTACTCCCATGGTGCATAAATAATTATTAACTCTTTTTTTCGTAAAAATATAAGTTTTTATTAATTAAAATAAATAAATATTTGATTTGACCCTACTAACGTGAGCAGGTGGTATAAATTAAAAAAATTAGTAAATATACTTATTATAAGTACCAACCTTCAAAGAAACATGTAGAGTTGCGCTACTTAAATAAGTAACTGAAAGCTTCAAATTATACAGGATGAGTCAATAGTGTGTTCTCCTTCGATAACCATTGAGCCGTTAGTGATACAACAATTTATTAAATACAAAAATTTTTTGGGTCAATAAGATCTATCATTTAAAATTATTGTGAAATCTACAGGGTGCTTAAATTTTCTGTTACACACAAAAAAATACTTTTTTTAAATGGAACACCCTGTATATTTTGTCACCATTTTATTAAATGAAGATAGTATTATACAGTGATATTTCGTTTTTTGGATTTGCATGCAACGTTACCAAGTTATTTAATATTTTCTGGAAATTTAAGGATTTATAAGGGTCCGTTTAATAATTTTTATTTACCTATGAAAACAAGGTGGGTAAGCAAATATTATACTGTTCTTAGTTCATACTACACGCTAAGTATTAGTACCTTTTTCACTTAGTCTATTTTACAGGATGTCCATGATGGCATGTCAATTAATGCGAATTTCAAATGGGAAAACTCTATTTTTTTAAATGGAACACCCTGTATGTTTTTACGTGGTTGGATTCCTCCTTCAAATTGCTTTCTTTTTTAACACTTCCTATACCTAACTGTTGTATATTTGGAGATAATTAAGGTTTTCTCTTTAACTCACAATCATACTAAAAATTAATACAATTTTATCAAAAATGGCTTTGGAAAAACAAAAATTGCGGTCAGGCGAAAAATTATTTTCTATAAAATCGTAAAGGAAACAGTAAAAGTAGCAAATTTATTGAACTTGAATGACAAAATTTACACCTCACCTTAGGTATGCACATAACAAAATAAAAGTGTAATTATGAACGTAAACAGTAAATAGAAGAGAAAAAATAAAACAAGTTACAAAATATGCTCAACGTGACCTACTAGTTGTAAATTACAAATTCTGACTCTATGAAAAAAAATGAGTCACTTACATTTTGCAGCATGTTAGGCGTGATGGTGTCGAACGCTAGTCGAATTCTTTACTGCATGTCTTCTCTTGTAGTTGGTGATGTTTTGTACACTAATCCTTTAATGTACCTCCACAAAAAAAGTCAAATCTGGCGACCTTGGTGGCTATTGAACTGGTCCTACTCGACCTATCCAATTGTCACCAAATGTAACATTTAAAAAGTTTCTTACGGCAATACTATAATGAGGTGGAGCTCCGTCGTGCTGGAAGACATTTTGAGGACACCCGTTTAACAATACTCCCAGTACATTTTGTAAAAAATCGAGGTACATATTCCCAGTCAAGTGACCATTAAAGAATTGCGGTCCAATTACATATTCACCTACTATCCCTGCCCACACATTGAGTGACCATCGGTGTTGATTATCTACAGTTCTCGTAAAATGAAGGTTCATGGTATCATAGTAGTGTAAGTTATGTCTATTAACACAACCATTTTTATAAAATGTGGCCTCATCAATGAATGGCACGAAATCAAATAATTACGGCTGTTGGTGAATCTTATTGAGTGTCCACTCACAAAATGTTACCCTACGTTCGAAATCATTTGGCTCTAGTTCCTGAAGCAGTTGAATATGATAAGGATGAAAGTTTTGTGTCCTCAATATTCTTGTTACAGAGGATTGACTTATATCAAGTTGTCTATTAATTTCTCTCGTACTTTTATGCGGATCTTCAACGACACTTAATGTAACTTGAAACACTTTTTCTACATTTGTTGTTAGTTTTGTACGTTCATGTTTTTCATAATTTACATGTCCAGTTCGTTAAAATCTTTCTCGCAACCTTTCAAATGCAGAATGGTGAGGATGTCTTTGTTCTGGATAACGCTGAATATAAATTCTTGATGCCAATAGCGGATTTCTCACCCCTTCTGCCAATGCATAAACCATGTCGATCAGCTCTTCGTGTGAAAAATTCATAATTTATTTAACAAAAATAATTAACTCAGCTAGGAAATGCAGAAAAATCACCACCAAGTAAAATTAATTACGTGTAAACCACAAAATATCAGTTTGATAGAACAATTTTTGTTTTTCCAAAGCTTAATAAAATTGTATTAGTTTTTACTATGATCGCAGGGTTAAAGAGAAAACCTTAATTTTTTCGAAAACTTCAACAGTTAGGTATAGGAAGTGTTATACAAAAAAAGAAAGCAATTTGAAGGAGGAATCCAACCACGTAAAAAAATACAGGGTGTTCCATTTTAAAAAACGGAGTTTTTCCCATTTGAAATTCGCATTAATTGACATGCCGTCATGGACACCCTGTAAAATAGAATAATGTATAAAAGGTACTAATACTTAGCGTATAACATGAACTAAGAATAGTATAATATTTGCTTACCCAGCTTGTTTTCATAGGTAAATAAAAATTATTAAACGGACCCTTATAAATCCTTAAATTTTCAGAAGATATTAATTAACTTGGCAACGTTGCATGCAAATCTAAAAAACAAAATATCACTATATAATACTCTTTTCATTTAATAAAATGGTGACAAAATATACAGGGTGTTCCATTTAAAAAAAAGTATTTGTTGTGTGTAAGAGAAAATTTAAGCACCCTGTTGATTTCAAAATAATTTTAAATGATAGATCTTATCGACCCAAAAAACTTTTGTATTTAATAAGTTGTTGTATCACTAACGGTTCAAAGGTTATCGAAGGAGAACACACTATTGACTCAACCAATTATTAAAAAAACAAAAACATTTGATATATAAAATACTAACTTGTTCTTCAATTTCTGCTTGTCCACCGGCCTTAAACCTTAATGTTTCTTTTCCCGTACCGTATCCAGGCTTTTTACCAGTCTTTCCTGTTTTTGGTGCTATGCTCGTAAACCCACTTTTCATTGGTTCAACTAATCGAATTGTAAATGTAGCGCCTCTTGGTATTTCTTTTAAAATTTTCGCGACCTCGAAATGCCTTTTACCTACCATATTTTCACCATCTAATTTTTCTATATGGTCACCGACCTGGAACAAAATAAAAATTACAATTTGAACAATGATAGTAGTATCGATTTTCCACAGACCTTAAATATGTATATGCGATTATCCATGTGTAGCATTGTAGTTATGAAATAAAATAAATATTTCGAGACCCAATTAACGTAGTTTACAATTTGAAAATGTCTAGGCATTGATTTTCATTGGAATGCCAACCTTTCAAAAATAATAACGATTACAAATGTCAACAAAAAATTACACAATGTGTAATTCACTGGAATGCCGACTCTTCAAAAATGTCAATAAATCTATCGTGTCAATAAATATTTCAACAAACTTGTAGTCCCGTAATCGATCAAGATCATTGGTCGAACAGTGTTGATTTAAAGGTGCATGTCCACTTGAGAAAAATACTATCGAGAGCTGTTCTCGAGAGTATTTCGGATACACATCTAATAATACTGTCGGATAGCGCCGGTGAACATGCAAATAAGTGCAATTATCTAAAAAGCATCTTATTTAGGCCGGTAATCACTTTGTTATAAGGAAAAAGTCAAAAAATTAAATAGAAACATGACTGGGTATGGGCCATAACAGCGGCCATGGCGGACGTCTACCGCATTACGCGAAACGTAACGTCCGACATATATCCATATTTATCACATGTAAAATGCGATAAATGAAATAATTAAATAAATAAAGATACACTAGTTTAAGGTTTCAAACTGTAGATTGTGAAATGTTGAATAAATCTGTAAAATGGGAAAATGGGATAGCGCCGATGAGTTGTCAGGCAACGAACTACCTAAGACTTGCTCTCAAATGACCACGTCGTTATTTTACATTCGTGATGTAACTCTCTGAATTCGAGCAGTATTGGAACAGTGTGAGTGCTGTCAGATAAAAAGTAAATGGATAATGGCGTCGAAGAAAGAATGGATGAAAGATGATATAGTCCGGGAGCTAGCAATAGAAACTTAAGGCCGACTTTATTAACATTTTTATAAACATTATTTAGCTATTTATGTGCCATAAATTGTGAAAATGGCATTCTGCCAGGGTACACGCGGGACACGACCGACAGGAGCATACCAACTAGCTAGAAGAGAATAGTGTCGTTGACTGTAATCATTAAGAGTGGCAGATTACGTTTTTCGTAAAGTTTACACTATGAACTATCAATACAATAACTTTCAACGTTAATGATTTCAGTTAAAGTATTGAATTTTTTTTACATACTTATTAAATCGGCAGATATATTTTGTCCCGAAAGTCAAGTGATAGATAAACTTTTTTAGGCATTTCATGACGCCCATAATCCATAAAAAACATTTGATCCGTAATGAATTTAGTCAAAGACATTATTATGTTCATACGCCCTCCCCGCCTCTTGTCCCGCTACTCGCTTGGCAGACTTGTCATTCACTCATAAGGAGGACATATATACATTGCGAAAAACAAATTTACTAAGTTAATGAAACGAGTCAATCAAATCGGTCGCTAGCTCCCGGACTAAAACCATAGAATTAGTATTTACGAAGAAATTTCATTTTATAGAATTCAAAGAGTATAGGGTACCGTTAATAAGATTGCTGCTAAATAGTACATCTGAAGAGGTGCAACGGAAATTACACAATTTGAAAAACCTAATTAGGACCTACGCCGAATTCATAGTTTAACCCAGAACTTTCCTTTCACTTTTCCTTCTTTTCCTCTTTTTAATAAAATGTTGTAAGCAATAATAACGACCACAAGTTTCCGAACATCCATCTTCTCACTTCCAGCTACAACTATTGTCATCCTTGGAGCTTCCGAGATCTCTAGGCTAGCCGAGTATTATATATTGGAAATGGTCCTGAGAGTGGCTGTCTGATAATAGTCTCTGCTACTTCTTTGTAGCCAGCCGACAGTAAAATTGTTCAAAATTACTTTCGAATGGATAAGTAGTTGAGAGTAACTGTCTAGAGTAATAATTGTCGAGAGTAACCGTTGCAAATTACTCTCACATGAACACGCACCTTGATACGCCATTCTGGAAGGCCGTTTAGCAGTCATAGTCAGGTTTTAAATTGGAGTTCAGTTAGTCAAAAGTATGATACAGAAGAAAGAACTAAGCAGTTAGAACTATTGTTTCCTACAGTAATTAATAATATTTATTGTTTAGGTTAATTAAGTAATTGTAAACTTATGAATGTTAAAATTAATGTGTGGTGTTACCCGGCGCCGGCGTTTTATTTTACGATTACAGATTTGGTGATTTACAAAGAATGCAAATAAGTAACAATGTTATATTACACGGGTAAAAAAATTCCTCAGCTTTCGGACTTTATACTGTTTTATTAAATTAAGCTGTTGTCGATGTTGCGATAAAATGGTCTAACATCTTAACTTATGGTTACATGAGTAAGGTATTGTTATTTTCACAAACAGATTTTTAACAATAAGTATATGTATTTAAAACGATTAAACTGTTTAGCAATTAATATGTTTATTTAATGAACGGTTCCTATTTATAGCTGCTGCTTGTTTATATTACAATGCTTTTTTATTTACACTTATTTTACGTAAATACACACCTGTATATGTGGTATATTGTGTATAACTGAACCTTCTTTAATACGTTTTATAAAAGCGAATCCAGCACCGTTGTCTGTTATTGTTAGACCAAGGGCATCTTCACTTTTTACTAATTCCACTTCCTTTGGTCTACCTGAAAAAAAAATAGAATAGTGTAAAATGTTTGTAATATTTTGTAATACTTCCTCAAATTTAGTAAAATATAACAAGTAAAGAACAGTAATTAGGTAACTACAAACAATTATAAGAACCGCAGGAAATATTAGTGTACAAAATTATACCATTTTCTCGATTTTCTGAGTATATTTCTAGTTCTTATCTGCTCTTGACGGCATAAATAACCTTAAAAATTATTTTTGCTGTCTTTTATTTAAATAAATTAAAATTTTCGAATTGTAGTTCAGTAATCTTTATCAGATTATTGAACTCCAATTACTTAGAAAAACTAATAAAAACTTCAGTTGTCAAATGGATCTTAAGATGTTTTGTAAATCATTTTAGTATAGAAAATGATTAAAAATGGCCTCAGTATAGACCCTTGAGATATAACTACATTCCCTGAAAACAGTATGTAGCGATATATTCTTAAAGGTGGTAATTGTGCGTATAATTCTGAATGAAATAATACTGTTTTACTTGACTGATTTTTATCACGTTAAATTATAATAAAATGTAATTTGTACTAATGATTAGACAAATGAATGCAATATGTATTTTTATTATTTATTTATCTTCTTGCGAATTTCAGAGAATGAATCTGAGGTACGCTTACGCAGTTTTGGGAGTTTTTTTTACAAAGTTCGACACCGAATTTTTTTTCGTTCGCATTATTTTGAGTACCGAAATGAAAAGTAATTATGTAAGAACTGAAATCGAGTCTGAAACCAACTTTCTGGACAGCGGTTTATTTACTTTTTCAATTCATCATTTAATTATTCATTTCTAATGAATGAACAATTTTACAAGCTAATTAGTTCTAGCGAATATTGACACTGACACAAATGAGAAACAGAGAATAAAGTAGTATTAAAAAATATCACAGTTGAACTTTAGAAGTAAAAAATGTTCTTATCCATGGATATTGGACACCCACGTTAATATATAACAGATTTTTATCATTAAATTGGATGATTGGGAGTTATTGTACTAAACTAAATTAATAGCCAAGCATCACATTTCTCGGTTACTATATTTCACACATAATCAAATAGGGAAATAGTTCCTTTATAATAGTTCCGTAATGAAATAAAAAGTATACAGGGTCTTCTCTATAAAGCTCCTTGATAGGAACTATTTATACAAAAAAATTTACTAAATGTTACGACTGCATTTTGACATTATCGACTGCGAATGACTATTTGACCTCAGTCAAATAAGGTATGTCTATCTATTAAAAGTACAAATCCAAATATTAAAAAGAACTATCATTGATCTTGATATTTAAATAGCATTTTAGTAATAATAATAGCTAAATTTGACGCCCAGTTATATTTATACTATTTGTGTTATATACCGATTTGAACAAAAACCGCAACACCCAATATTAGTATTGCATTTTACAGACAACGTACTTCAATGTAACAAAGAATTGATTCAATAGATAATCGGTGAGAGATCGGGTGAACGTGCAGGCCATGAATTACATGCACATTAGTCTGTGTAGTAACTTCTGCCGTGTGGGGACGGGCATTATCTTGTTGAAAATTTGGATTAATCAACCCCCGAAGTATAGCATTGCAACAGATTCTAAGACATTGGTCATGTAATTGGTCGAGTTCAAATTGCCCTGAAGGAAAACTAAAGGTGACCTAGTACCAAGATATATTGCACCCTAAACCATCACTCCGCGTATAATGGTAGTATGACGTTCAACAGCTAGTTGTAAATGCCTTCGTTCTTCGTGGAAACGTCTCACCCTCTTTCGTCCATCATGAGCCCACAAGCAAAATCGGCACTCGTCACTAAAGATCACATGATGCCATTCCTCTACCTCATACATTCGCTCGTTTTACACCACTCCAGCCTGTGGGCGAGATGAATGGAGTAAAGGATAAGCATAAAAATAGTCGGTAGGAACGAAGCCCAAAAGATCTTATTCGTTGATATATGGACGCCATAGATACTATTTGTTGTAAACTTTCCATCCAATCATTTCCCACGGTCTTCTTACGGCCATTCTTCTCAGATGACGTTATTCACGATCTGTAGTCCTCCTAGGATGTCCGGATTCGCGGCGTCGTTCATGAAGACCTTCTTCACACCACTTTAACCAACATCTTAACACAGTTGTTATGTTACGGTCTACGTAGTTGGCAATTTCACTAAGTGAGAATCCGGCCCTCCTCATACCAACGATCCAACCACGTTCAAAGTCACTTAACTGACAATCATTTTAATCTTGTCGAACTCTACGCATTGTGAATAATGTTTGCAACAAAAATATAAAAGTGGAACAAAAATGAATTTATTCATGAAGAAGCTCTTGAAATACACATTTTTATAGTAGTAGCAGCTAATACAAAAGATGAATAAAATCACAGTAAATAGTTTTCTTGCATTGGTAGGCTCCTATATTTTACGATTTACTATTTAATTTATGATTTTTAGAAATCAATATTCTCATTTTTCTAGAAAATAAAACAATTAACCCTAATCACAAATAAATAATTGGTTTCCGCCACATTAAGTTGTACATACTGTTCATAGCAGCACTACAAATGGCGATTTTATCAAATATGAAATATCATGAATAATATGACTATTATTAATTTTGAGATAGCAAGGTCAATTTCTTCTTGAGAACATCTCTAAATGCATTCACTAGAATCTGATATATAAAAGAATCATGCTTGTAGGTAAACCAAGCCAACATTTAGAACAGATATTAATAATATACTTTTATTCTTGTATCCGGCAGTGACCAGCACACCTATATAAAATAAAAGTAGTGCCCTCTGATATTAGTGAAACATGTAACACGAAAGGAGACCTTGATCATATTTTCTTTGAATGCACGAAAAACAAAGCAACTAGCAACACATTGTATAACAATCTTATGAATTGCATTATCAGTCTCCGTTTAATATACTTTCTCTACTCAGTCTCAATAGTAAAGCAGTGTTTGACTGTGTTATCAGTTTTTTAGTTGAAACAGAAATGTTACTTTGAAAAGTATTCAGCATAGGTTAGTTTTGTATCCTTTGTTGTTTACCTGTGTTTTTAAACCTTTATACTAAAGTTTTTTAAACCTTTATACTAAAGTTTTTTAAACCTTTATACTAAAGTGGTCCTCTAAAGCTGTTTGTTATAATAAAAACAATGTCCTGATAGACCCCAGGACGAGAAGCGTGTGTCCTTGTTTTTTCCATCGCCTGTCTTCAAATATTTTTTTTCTCTTTCTTTTTGTATAGGTTAGACGTAGCTGTAGGTAGAACTTTATATCACCATGTTGTGTCTGGCTGTATGTCTAATGGCCTAATGCCAAAAAAAAACGGCAGTGAAAAAATACTTGTGTGTGTAGTTTACTGTTAAGTACATCCCCCCTATACCTCCAATTCCCTTTGAGTAAGTGTTTATAATAGACTTTATCAGCTTTGGATAATACGGAATTCGCTAAAAAAAATTTCAAGGTAAGATATTGTTTCATATATGTATGCAAGTCTGACACATAAGTACCTAAAGTCAACCGATTGGTAAATCCAACCTCTGCTTGTAAGCTGCCTGAATAAAAAGGAAATATAAAAGGAAACCTCACATGCTAACCGTCATCGTCGTGCAGGAAGGCTAACTCAGAGTTGAAAGTAAAAATTGATAAATATATCAATTATACAAAAAGTTGAAACATTTATAAATAACAACACCAATTTACACGATACATTTTCATTTATCAAACGGAAGGCATCAATTTTATAATAATATCTTAGCAGTAGTTAAACTCGTTTTTCACCGGTTTGTAATGTTCGATTAGGATTGTCGTTTCCGTTATTATTATTATTTTTATCTCAAATAGTGGTTCTTCATGTAGTATTTTTTTAAATACTATTGATTTTAAAAAAATCCTGTATTACGAAGTTATTTATTTTCACTAAAGTAAAGTAAAGATAAATAATTAAACATTTAGTTTTATTATATAAGAACCTATCTAAAGAACCGCTAGGTGTTTCCTATTAGCATTGGCACTAAAATTCTTTTCTACGCCATATGGTTAACTACTAAATTACAGTAATAACTTATTATGTAAAAATATAATGAAAATTTAAATACCTTATATAATAATAAAAAGAAACAGTAGAGACAAAATTTAAAAAAAAGAAAAACAAGTGTACAATACAAATAAAATAGGACTATCTACTAACAAAACGAAGATACTATGGGATTTAGTAAATTCAAATTTAAATAAGAGCAAAAGAGTACGGGAAAATATTGAACTTAAACATAGTGACACCATCATTAGTGAAAATAGAGAAGTTGCAAATGTTTTTGCAGATTATTTTTCCAATAATATAAAAACTAGAATCTCATTTTCCTAACCTATCAAACACTTATACAAAAAACGTAAAAGGTAAGATACTGTTTCTTCACAAATAGAAAATTTTGTAATTTTGTAATGTCAGTACCCTGCGTTTTTCTATAAGGGGAAATTTGGCTGTAAAATCTTGATGATTATAGAAGTTCCCAAATCTCGATAATGACAAATAATTGTGTTAAAAGAAAATTGTTTTAATAATTACCAGCTATATTTCGTAATGAGCTGATTTTACAGATTTGGCCTCTATATCTATGTGATTGTTATAATAGTTGTATATTATAGATCCTTGATAAGAATCTATTTTTAAATAAAGAAGAATCATTAATTCGATTTATAGGGATGAAATAGGACATATATAAGTAAAACATGAGTAAAGACCTAGCATTTATTATTCAGTTCCCAGGTATCTGAGAAACCAAATATTATGTTCGTCAAATTAAAAAAAAAACGTTAATTTTATCTGACAAACATCTAGCATCTAAAATAAACGATCGGAAAAGTTAAAGTAGAAGGCCCTGTATGTATTGAATATTGAATGATCACAATTTGAATACTTCTTCACAATTCAACAATGTATTCTAGACAAATTCGCAGATTTCGATGATAGATATATGTATTAATATAAAATCTTCAACTGGTATATGACAGAAGTTTTTATTAAACAACATAAAACCAAATTTCATGCAACAATGAACTGAGATTAATTCTAGCATATAGGTACCTATTTATTTTTATATTTATTTAAGTAACTCAACATTTTTGTTGTTGATCGGTTAAACAAAACAATTTTGGACAGGTAAAATTATTGATGCATAAAACTAATGCAAACAATTTTAATGAAATTTTGCACAAATATGACATGTATGCTGGTGAAATTTGGTTATGCCATATATTGGAGCATGGTACCCAAGCGATACTTTAAGGCATAACTATCAAGACTAAATGAAGAAATTGTACAGAAACAAATTTCGATTTAAATTTGCGAAAAAATTGTGTGCCTACTCAGGTTATTTTTTTAACAATTTGTAAAATATTTGCAAAACATTTGGTTTTTTCAGAATCAGGTGGAAAATATATGGAGATTTCAAATTTCATAAAAAAAATATTGTTTTTATAAAGTTACACTGTTTTGAAATTTTTATTTTAGATTCAATTTTCACTGTGCAAATATCAAAAAGGTGCAACTTTGTGAAAAATCAATATTTTTTTATGAAATTTGTCGAAATATTTTCCACCTGTTTCTGAAAAAAAAATATTTTGCAACTATTTTACAAATTGTTTAAAAAATAATCTGGGTAGGCACACAATATTTTAAACTTTCTTTCGCAAATTTAAATCGAATTTTTTTTTTGCAAAACTTCTTCATTTAGTTTCGATTGTTATGCCTTAAAGTATTGCTTAAGTCAAATGTTTCAATACTAATATATGACAGCCTAAATCTCACCAACCGCCACTGGATGTATGTATATTACATCTTAAAAAAATTACCAGTAAATGTTGAATCTTTTCCACAAAATTGTTATTAAACATTTGCATAAAAAATTGTTCTTCTTTTTCAGTACTGCTTACTAAAGTCACCATTGCACACAACTGTTACAACGTTTTTTTCGGTAATTGTGTTGTTAATTGTATTCAACTAATTTAATTTGTTTGTATGGAATTCTTATGATTTAGACGAAAAATTGTGTGTTTAATTACATTTATTATTCTTGGTTTAGTGCTTAGGATAACATGTTAGTTTCCATTTATTAACCGGAGTTTTCAATTCAAAAGTCGTCACCAATGAATGACTTTCAAAATTTGTGTAAATATCTTCAAAATTACTTACATTTCCAATGTCAAATGATTAATATTCTTCTATATAAGAGTAATTTTGGATATACTGTATTATATGTTATTTATTCTTTTCTTGGTTTAAAAATGTGAAAAAAGAAAAATGTAAATTAATGACAATGACCGTTACTTTTCGATTTATGTGATCAACATAGTTTCTCCAGTTTTCACATAATTCAACACGTACTGGCTGACACAAAAACTCATTTGCAGCAAATATACCAAGAATGTGGTACTAAAACGTTTTACTATTTTAGATTATGGCTGGTCAATACACAAAGAATTCACTTTTACTTATTTATTAAAAACAACTAAATTAGTTTTCTCTTACTAGGAGTGTTTTATTGTATACAATATTTTTTAAGCACAAAATCAAGTTTCGAACTTATTTAGAAACAAGGGTGACTGCGCTAGTTAGCAGGACGTCACCAGTAGTCGGACAAACTTTATTAAAATGAAAATATTAACTTTTTCGCGAATATTATACGTTTCAAACACATATGTTGGTGGTCGTCCATTGTACTAGCATATATTCAAAGAGGACTTCGCAAACATAACCTTAAAAATAATACTTTAACTGGCGCGCAAAGTTTACCCAGTCATGATGTGTATCGAGAATTAACAAAAAAATAGTGGTGGTGTAAACTCTGAAGGTAGGTAAACATGATACATAATTATTGTAGGCTCGAATTTATAACATGTGTGTCTTAAATATAGTCTAAACTTGTAATTAATGCATGAAAACTTACAATTTTCATAGTTTAAATGTTAAATATGTCATGGTCGGAAACTGGAATATAAATTTGTTGTTATTCTAATAATCGGACAGGTGTCCGAGTACTAGAAAATATAGCCATGAATGCATGTTTCTCTTTCTGGTTTTACAAAGATAAATCGTGCACTCTCTTTTTATTTGAAGATAGATAAACAGTTTCTGTTTATAGTAGCCAGTGGTCGGACACTTATTTTGGTACCAACTTCACAGAAAAAAATTCCCGATTTCATGTCCGACCATTAGCTACTACTTTATTAGATGCTGATTCCAGTATTCAACCACAAATTTTTTAACATTTTATTGGATTTAGACTTGGTTTTTTCTTTAAGTAGGTGAAAAGACAGGATGAATACAAAGAAACAAAAGAGGCGAGCGAAATATTCGCAAGAAAATGTAATGACTGCTTGTCAAACTGTGCAAAACGGTGAAAAGTTAAGAGAAGTGTGCCGAAGGTATGGAGTTCCTAAATCTACTGTGCTGGACCGGATTAAGGGTAGAGTTACAACTTTTCGCATAGGGGCAAATCCCATCCTCACAGACGAAAATGAGGAACTGCTGGTTAATTGGATAAGTGGACTGTCGAAATGCGGATTTCCGCTAAAAAAAACAAGAACTGCTATCTGCTGTTGAAAAAAATCGTCAAAGAAGGCAACATAAAAACTCCATTCAAAAATGGTCGTCCAGGCCAGAGATGGTTTGCTGGATTTTTTGAAAAGACACCCCGAAATAGCAATGAAGTCGGCAGAATCATTATCTGGCTCCAGGGCGAAACTAACAAGGGAATATATAAAATCATGGTTCCAACAATTAGAGACATTTTTAAAAGAATCTAATGCCCAAAGTATACTGCAAGATCCTAGCCGTATACTTAATGGTGATGAGAGTGGTTTTAGTATCTGTCCAAAGACTGGGAAAGTATTAGGGTTAAAGGGACATAATTTATATTCTGTAAAACAAGGTAACGAAAAAGAAAACCTCACAGTACTTATGACATTCACAGGAGATGGTAGAATCAGCCCACCTGTTGTTGTTTTTCCGTATATACGACCGCCTAAAGCGTTAGTAGAAAGCATGCCTGCAGATTGGATTTTGGGAAAAAGCGAAACTGGATGGATGCGGTCTGATGTATTTTTCGAATACGTTGCAAATGGCCTGAATGATTGGTTAACTCGTCAGAACATTCAGAAACCGGTGTTATTTCTCGTGGATTGGCATAGGTCGCACATGTCGATAGAGCTAAGTCGTTTTTGTGATGAAAACGGTATTATCATATATGCCCTCCCACCTAATGCGACGCATTTGCTCCAGCCGGCGGATGTGTATTTAAACCCATGAAGAAATATTGGCAACAGTATGTCAGAGAATGGCAAATAGAGTACAAATAGAGCGTTGCACCAACAGAAATACCTATGCTCGAGAAACAGATAGGCTATCTGTATACATCACGGGTAGTTTGAGCCCGCTTGAAATTCTCATTACAGATCTGTTATGGTCGATTACTGGCATAGCGCCATCGACCACTAGATGTCCGTGTCCGAATACTGGCACAAGTGCACTTTTCTTAAATAATTATTTATGAAAAATTTACCTAAAAACATACTGATTTCAACAAATTCTTGGTTTATAAAGAAAACTGTGAGCATTTCAACGACTACTTATTTGCAAAGGTTAGGCATTAAAGCCTTGTTTTCACAGATTGTTAAATTTGAATATTACGTTAACTGTCCGACTACTGGCGAGTTTACCCAATATCATCGACAATTTCCTTCAATATTATGATTTATGAATGTTCTCAATAACACATTTTTGGTTTTGCTTTCTAAGGCATATAAAGATCCTGACTACACCCTTCGACAAAGGAAGTTAAGGAGGCCAATAATGTATAGAAAACACTGCTGACCTTATCTCCTGGTGTCGGTGACTGACCCTAGCAGCGAATAATATGCAGACATTAAATTAATAATTAAAAAACTAACTGTTTTCTCATCATTATATTATCACATTTAGTATTATGGAACAATAATTAAATAGAAAAAACCTGACCTGAAGTGAACTGTTTCTCCCTGCGAATAAATGAAGTCATTTTTTACAATTTACGAGACAGCTAAAAAATATCTTGAATTAATATTTCTTAAATGAACCATTTTTATGAAATTAATCCGACGAAACTAGCTTCAAAATGTAAATGTAATTGTGTGTAAATAATAAAAGTAGACAACAAAATTGTTTATATGCATTTAATTAAGAAAATTAACTATTAAGATTACCATATAAACGCTTCCAGAAACAAGTTTTGTAAGATCCTATGTCAGAACAGTTTACAAGAAATTGAGTAACATTGTTTTCAATTTAACTTGCCATTGAATTGTTAACACCATTTACTTAACAATGATTACGCACAATAAATCTCAATAAATCTAGTACGTGATGAAAACAATAATATTTATATTTTTAAACAAGAAATATATTATCAATTATCTCAAAATAATATTAGAAATACGGTTGTTTTATATTTTCTTATTTAATTATTTTATCACAGTGCAATGGGGCGTGGAGAATAATATTTTGTTTTTAAGTAAAATTGCGCAAAAGTTGAAATTATGGCATTGAAATTTTATAGTATGAATTAGGTACTGAAAAACTCTAACCTTTTTTTATTTCCGTGTATGTAGTATTTGAAAGTTGCTTAAATTTGGACCATTGCATTGTGACGACTAAAATATGGTTTGAAAAAGTTGAAACAGTTTTTTGGAGTCAACAAAGTAAAAGGTGTTCCACAATTTAATTTGTAGAGAATCTAAACCTATGTGCACTTATTTTTATTTATATTTATCTATTAAAATATTTTTCGAGCTACCAAAATTTTACTACTACCAAAATATTGAATTGCAAAAACTTACTAAATGTTTTGAATAATTTTGTGTGTTTAAAATATTCAATTTTCGTTTTTTAGTTTTATCTAAACGGTCAGTAGTTTTGTCACAATAGTTTAAGTAAAGTATTTGTAGTACAAATTAATACAGTAGTATTTGCATTTGTAATATACACTCAGTTCCAAAAAAAAGTGACGCACTTGATTTTTGACCTAACTTTTTTCCTTTTTTTTTTAAACCAGTGGGTCGATTATTAATTTTTTTTTATTTGTTGGTAGGTAATTCCTTTGTCTTTCAAAAAAAAATAAAGAGGTGGAAATTTTTTCAAAGCCTCCTGGATGGTAGTGGAAAAACTCGAACCATGTTTTTTTCTTAATTTTTGACTCACCCTGTGTGTTAATCAAGTAATGGTATAGAAAGTGCTTGCACTCTGTATGAAAGACGCTTCTTTTACGAGCATTTTGTTTTTTATTCATTGATTTATCTCTAAAATTGTCCGATTTACAGCTCTTTTGCTGAAACCTTGCGTATTACTAACTTTCTGAATTTATCGAGAAACAGTTTTGTAGTGAAATAAACTGATACGAATTTTAAAAAACATTTTTATTAAACACAAAATTATAAACTGGGATAACTGCTTAATACCATGTATTGCCACCCCTAGCAACTCTAAGAGCGTCTAATCTACGCGGCATACTGGAAATTAGGTTTCTTATCGTTTCCATTGGTATACGATCCCATTCTTCCACTAATGCATCTGCCATTTCTGCGAGACTTTCCGGAGGCCTCTCGCGAGAACGTACCCTTCTCCCTAATTCATCCCACAAATGTTCTATAGGGTTCATATCGGGGCTTCTCGCAGGCCACTGTAATGTGGTGATACCCGTAGCTTCTAAAAAGTTTCGCACTATTACTGCGGTGTGTGGTCGGGCATTATCCTGCATCAATATAAAATTATTGCCCAGTAACTCTGCATGAGGTAAGACATACTGCTGTAAAATGTCAATGTAGATTAGGCCTGTCAACGTCCGCCTCACCGAAAAAACATGAAGGGGTGTCTTTCCATTCATTGAAATCCCTCCCCACACCATAACCGACCCACCATTAAAACTTTCGCATTCTGTTATTAAATTCTGATTAAACCTTTCACCAGTCCTTCTCCACACTCTTTTTCTTCCATCCACCATGTTAAGGAAAAACCTTGACTCATCCGTAAACAAGACATTCGACCATTCAGGAATATTCCATTCTCCATAATTTTGAACGAAATTTCTTCTAGCAGCACGATGTTCGGGCAATAATTTAGGACCTTTTGCAGGTCGCCCTAGCTTTTAAATTAACTTCTTTTAGACGTCTACATACCGTCTGCTTACTTACTGCAACACCACGAATTCGGCGAAGATCTTGCTGAACATTTACCGCATTATTTGATCGGTCCCGTAATATCCGCAATCTCAAGAAGCGATCATCTCTTGGAGAAGTATTTCGAGGGCGACCAGAACCTTCCCTTCGAGCAGCGCTTCCGGTTTGTTCGTACTTGCGGATCGCTCTACAAGCAGTTGCTTCATGGACTCCCACTGCACGAGCAGCGTAACGTTTACTACGCCCATCGTTTACTAAAGCAACTAATTTTGCTACTTGTTCAGGATTTATTTGAGGCATTTTATGTAATTTTAGTCTCTAAAACTTTTTTTAATGAAACTTAATTAATGACACAACGACAAAGAGTCAAATATGGAGGCATACAACAAATTAATTGCTATGGCAACGGCAATTGTTTTTTTTAAAGGCAATGTGATCCTACAACGAAATAAATTTGTGGGATATACACAAGGTTTCAGCAAAAAAAGCTGTAATTCGGACAATTTTAGAGATAAATCAATGATTAAAAAAACAAAATGCTCGTAAAAGAAGCGTCTTTCATACAGAGTGTAAGCACTTTCTATACCATTACTTGATTAACACACAGGGTGAGTCAAAAATTAAGAAAAAAACATGTTTCGAGTTTTTCCACTACCATCCAGGAGGCTTTGAAAAAATTTCCACCTTATTTTTTTTTTTGAAAGACAAAGGAATTACCTACCAACAAATAAAAAAAAATTAAAAATCGACCCACTGGTTTAAAAAAAAAAAGGAAAAAAGTTAGGTCAAAAATCAAGTGCGTCACTTTTTTTGGAACTGAGTGTATGTTACGGGCTATGAATTTCGCAAGCACTTAAATCCATTTTTACTGAAGTATTTTAAAACAAAATGAGTGACAAAGTCTCTCTTATTAATATTCAAAAATTCATAGCCTTGCAATAATTAATTAAATA
This sequence comes from Rhamnusium bicolor, assembly GCA_029963845.1. Classification (NCBI taxonomy): domain Eukaryota; kingdom Metazoa; phylum Arthropoda; class Insecta; order Coleoptera; family Cerambycidae; genus Rhamnusium; species Rhamnusium bicolor. The sequence continues at coordinate 127,608 of JANEYF010005149.1, forward strand.
ATGTACATAAATACATAGATGAGACCATTTCTACCACTGTTCGCGAGGAAATAACAATTAAGCCTCCTGGACTTAATTATAATGAGACGAGACTAATTATTACAATTTATGGCAACGGCAACGGTTATTGCTGGTCCTGTAGTATGCGTTAATTTAAATATTGTAGCTTTATCCTTATTATGAATATTGTGGCTTTATCCTTATTATGAATATCATACCTAACTTCCGATATTGACAATGTATTTGGAATATTGAAAAATTCTTTATAATTTGTATAGCTGATAGAATTTGAGAAATAAATATTCCTTTTCATTTTCCTGAAGAGCTTGAATAAATTCAGCTTGTTCAATTAGCTGAAGTTTAGTAACCCTACTTTGACGAATTGATGAAGGTTTTGAAAAATTTTCTGGACAACCCAAAAATTTAGTAGGTATTGCATCTGACTGCAAGCAAGAATACTTTAAATTTGCGGTTATAAGAAGTAACCTGACCTGTCCGCGAATCTTATTCAGAAATTTATGTAACGATTTACTGTTTCATAAAATAAAGCTCACACACTTTCCCACACTTTGTAAATACTTTTCTTGAAATAGCTGAAATCCATCTTTTACACAACCTTTCATCCTTCGGAAAAGAAAACATACGAGGACCATTTACATATATTTTATGTAATTTTATGCTATTGCCAAGAACAAATAGGTCACTATCGATAATAATTGTTGACTACCAAGAATATTTTTTTTGTTTCCAAAATACGGAGGTTATGAATAGAGTTGGCAAATGGGTCCGTAAGTCACGGGCGGTGCCAGGTAGAGAAATAGCCAAATACGTAAGCGAGACTTGTTTACTATTTTAGCAAAGATTAACATCTGATTTTAGTCTATTGTTATGTCTCGTGGTATGTACAACGTAATTTATTCTTCTCCGTTGTATAGTTGATAATTTTATTTGTTGTATTTTATTCTTCATATTAATTTAATAATAAAGTATGTCAGACCTGCCCAATGGTAAAAACGGCCTGAAAAAGTGAATAAATTTATCAGTGAATTCCCGTATTTATTCTACAAAGGTGCTATAATAATTTGTAAGGTGTGCGAGACAGACCTGATGTGCTGGAACAAACGTGATTGTAAGCGTCACGTAAATTCTGAGCAACATAAAAATAAAAAAAAAATGGTGTGCGCTCGACAACACAGTTTATGTTCGATTTACTCTTAATGCTGATTGCCTGTAATGTTCCGCTGCACATACTCGATAAACAATCATTTCAGGAGTTCTGAAATAAATACAATCCCAAGGTGACGTTACCAAGTCGCACAACGTTGCGTAACTATGTACCAACCGTAAGCGAGGACATTGTAAATAAGATCAAATGTGTATTAAAAAAATACACGGCTGTGGTTACTGTTGACGTGACGACAAATTGTAAAAAATCTATTTTAAATTTTATAGTACGTGTACTGGACCCCCTTGAACCGACATTTCCACTGTTATTAGCTAGCAAAAGACTAACTGAGTGTATTGGCCAAACAATTACGCGGATGGTGCTGGAGACGTTAGAAAAATTTGACCTGTCAAAAAGTCAAGTGTTGATGTTTGTGACCGATGGTGCCGCGACAATGCGTTTGGTAGTCCGTTTTCTTCAAGAACACGATTGTGGGTTGGTAGATGTTACGTGTAAAGTGCATGCTTTACACCTTGTGGCAGAAACTATTCGGCAAGGTTTTCCAGAGGTAGATGCATTAATGGCAAGTACAAAAGAAAGTGTTTCTTAAATCTTCTAAACACATGATGTTGCAAAGTTTTTACAGATCTTTTCCAATTTGTTATAACCAAGATGGTGAAGACGGTAAGTTGTGCATACATTGTTATGAATTGTAACAGTTTATTGCTTTTATTACTGGTTAATTTCTTTTATTACACTTATTGTGATGAGTACGCCTATGACCTGCGGCGTATTTTTGCCAACTCTAGTTATAAAGGTGCAAATACCATGGTCGCCGCCAAGAAGGAGCACGGAGGGGCGGCCGCCCTCCCCCTAGCTTTTAGCAGATAATAAAAATTTGTCAGTAATATATGGATATGTAGGTCCTATAATGAAAACAATCAATTACATGCTAAATAATTTTAAAAAATGTGTAAATTAATATTCACAAATAAATTTTATTGCCATTTTTCCATCCATATACAAAGTACATACAATAAAATTCGTTATTTAAAGAACAACTCGGTACCTTTGATTTTTTAGCAAGGATCTTCACCAGCTATGAAACAGGTGCTATAACAGTGCCTCGTACAGTTTGGATATGGCTGTATTATCCAGGACCGTAGAAGCGTTGATTAAATCAAAAGTTTTTAAAGTTTTTCAAAAACATAAATTTATTAAAACAGTAGTATTTGCGCATTAGTTTCGAACTTTTTCTTAACTCTACAGTTTATTAAAAGAGACTTTTCGCGCTTTGGCTTCAGAATTTTTTTTATAACATTGCTCAAATTGATTGCAGCACATATTTCATGTTTTGTGAATAGGTCGCTAGGCCTCATAGTCTCTCTTGACTCATGAAAAAACCGTAGAAAATTCTAAGCCGCTTGTTCATCAAAACAAAGTACGCGCAATAGATATTTGAAAATTCTTATTAATAAGTATTAAAAGCAACGATACCACCTGGCACCGATAAAGGAATAAACTGATATGTACAAAGGGTGGAAAATAAAATAATTATCTTGTACAGTGTATCCGTACAAGTGTCGCGCTCCTATATAAATAAAAATAGTTCTTGGCAATTAAATCAAAAGCCAGTGACGATACAGTGCAGCAATGCTAACAAAATAAATATTTTTATATTATGTATTTTTCAGGTATATATGTATATATTTTTATTCTACCAAAAAGAAAATTGTTTTCTAGTATGCACTCTGAAGAAACGTTCAGACGCATTTATAAAAAAATTTTCTCCGCCCCATTGGAAATTTTGGAGGTAACGCTCATGTCAACCTGTTATATAATATTGTATTTTAATGTATATATTGTAATACATATTATTCCATTATTTATACACATAATAATATTTACATAGTTTCCAATATTAAAAGTGACGTTAAAATTGTTTTTAATTAGGAAAAAGTAGAGAATATTAATCGACCGACGTTGCATTAACCTTATTTAAAAGGTCAACAGGTACCAAGATTCAAAACCGCGTTTAAAATAATTTACCAGAATACACTTAAATAGTAACAAAACCGAAATACTTTCTACTCTAATAAAAGGTGTTTCGGTAAGAGCGCAAGATTTGAATTGGGAACCAGTGGATGGGAGCAGAGACGACCCGAGACGTGCAAGTGGATAGAAAATTTTGTCCGATTTTAACATTTATTCGCTATCTCTATTTAATATAAGAATAGTCAAATATAGCTGTCCTAGTCCGATAAAATGGAAGGTGAAAGCAGAGGGTAGCACTTGCACTGCTGTCATTTCTGTTCTATCCCGCGCTTTTTCTGTAGTATTTATCTGTCAACTTGAACTGACGAAAGAAGTGTTTGTTATTTTGTCGTGATTTTGATTATTTCTCGTTGTATTTTGTGATACTTATGTGTTAAAGACTTATTCTCTTCTTAAAGACTACCACTTTCATATAACTGTTAAGTTATAAAATTATAAATAATTTTATCCGCTAATCTAACCTGTATATTAATCAGAAAGGATAAACAGTATTAGAAAATGTGCTAACTGTATCTTTTACTTATTTCATTCATCATAATAAACTTTGAAATTGGTTGTAGGTTATTTTTTGTTGGAGATGGCTACAGAGTCACGAATTAGATTGTGTTATGTGTATGATTCTTCGGAGGACGATGTGGCAAAACTTCATTATTTTCCTTCAAGGTTGGAAAGGTAAATTAAGGCCTGCACTAAATTAACAACACTTCTAACAGCACAATTTTTTATATTTTACAGGTCAAAAATTTGGCAAGAGAATATGGGTATACATTACACTGAAGAAACTCTTCAAAATTATAGGATATGCTCCCGTTATTTTACTGTTGAGTTATGTCGACCTAAGTAGTCATAGGTTGACCCTCAATGCAGTCCCCACACTTTTTCCATGTCGTCAATTGGCAACATACCAAGTGCAAGCAGGTAATATGTGTTTTACAAAATGTTGCTGGTGAAGGGTCCTTAGATATCAATCCATAGTTGTTACTAATTAGCTTGGTAGAATCGCAGACTTTTTACTATTATTTAATTTATTCAAAATAAAGAAATATAGATTTGAACCAATAAACGTGGTCGCTAATATCTATCTCTTTTTACTTCAGATGTAGCCTCAACGAAGCCTCAACTTCAAAGAATATACCTTATGAGTTGGCGGAGGAATTCCCTGGCATAGTGAAGGCAGCTAGTGGAGGAGATTCCCAGCACTTCTGTATCAGATCAGAATGTCACCGTTCGAAAACGACCAGTGTTTAGAGGCATTGGCGATCTTTCAAGGACAACCTCTACTCCAAGAAAAGTTAAACTTATGAACATGATTTGTCAGAAGGAGGACAATATACGGAAGTTGAAAGTCATATGCAAGCAGAGGGCTCATGACATCAAATCTCTATCAAATTTAGATGACTCGTCAGTAATCAGAAGTATATTTAAGGGGATGTCAAATACTACAACCAACTTCCTCATTTCCATGCCAAACGCGATCAAAAAGGTAGGAGATGGACTATCGAAGAAAAGGTTATAGCCTTGGCACTTCTAAAAAGGAGTCCAAAGTTTTACATCCTATTGTCAAAGATCGTTGCAATGCCTTCAAAAGGAACATTAATTTCACTATTGGAAAAGGTACCATTCCATGTTGGCATTAATGATCACTTATTTAGACACATCAACAACAGTTTAACAAATGGGCAAGATAAACTGTGTCTGTTGCTATTTGACGAAATGGACATTAAGAAAAATGTTCAATATGATGTAACCTGCAACCTTCTAGAAATTTAACTGTGACCAATTTTTTGAGTGGAAAATACATATTTACAGGTCTAGCCCAGCAAAGTGACATAAGGATTTGTAAAGTCTTTACCGATTCCTTATGTCATTTTCTGTTGACAAAAAGTACCCGATAACAATTAAAAATGATTATTCCAGTCTTCCTTGAAAGTAAGTGTCTGATGTCTGTCAGTTGAATTTTATATTTTATTAAAGTTAAAAAGTTTTTTGAGACTAGCAGGAACCGTTGCGAAAAAACATTGTACACAACACACCCAGAAAGTGACTTTACTGGGCTCGCTAGGGCTTTTGCAATGGAAATTGCCAGCTCGCCCTGTTAAGAATCACTTTCCGGTCTTGTTGCATAAATAACTATCATGCTTTCTTGATATTTTCTGTAATATATTGACAAAATGTCCTAAATTTGCTTTTTTTGTAGTTTTCTGATTTTAATAAATTTTGTACAAAATATAATTACCTACCTACTTGTGTTTTGAGTGTTATGTTAATTATCCAATACAAAAACATATTTCTTTTAAATCTTATGTTAAGCAGTTCAACAAGGTTACAATTAACCTTTTGATTAGTTTAACATAAAAATTAATTGATATCTGGTTTTGTATTCTAACTTTAAAATAGCTTTGTTTCTGCAGCAATTGGTGATCGTTTGTGGATCATCAGAGATAGTCACTCGGTTAGTTTTTTAACTTCCAGCGAATAGAAGTATTTAAAAACAACTAATCGACTACTTCTGGTCCACAAACGATCACCAACTGCTACAGAAATAAAGCTTATAAATAATATCAATAAAATAATAAAAGGGGGTTTTGAAATTTCGCGGGCGTTTGCTTCTTGCGCCATCTACTTTCACCTTCCATTACAATCGACCAATTCAATACTGCGGATTAAATTTTAGCACGTACTTGCGCGTCTTGGGTTGTCTCTGATGGGAGTTAGTAAACATGGAGCATTACACGATAGAACAACGCGTCCTGATTGTTAACCATTATTATCAAAATGGTGAAAGTTTAATTGCCACGATTCGTAAGTGCGTCCAATTTTCGGTCGAAATAATGTTCCTCATTCATCTACTGTGAAAAGAATAATCGAAAAATTCGAAAGGACTGGTTCGGTTAGTGATGTGAAACACACGACATAAGCTCGTAGAGGTCGTTCAAAACAAAACATTACGGCAGTTCGCGAGAGCGTGGCTGAGAGTCCAGGGACGTCGATTCGTCATCGTGCACAAGCATTGGACGTTGCAACTGTCACTCTTTAACGTATTCTCACTAAAGATTTGCATCTCCATGCCTACAGAGTCCAATTAACTCAACAACTTCTGCCAACAGACCATGCACAGCGAAGAGAGTTCTACAATTGGATCCTTGAACAACAAGAAGTGAATGCCGATTTTGCGGACAAAATCTTTTTCAGTGATGAGGCTCATTTTCACCTCGATGGCCTCGTTAATAGGCAAAACTGCCGCATCTGGGACTCAGAAAACCACGAATGATTCATGAGAACACAATACATCCAAAACGTGTCACTGTTTGGTGTGCATTGTGGTCTGGAGGAATCATTGGGCCGTTTTTCTTCGAAGACGAGGCAAGTAATGCAGTAACGGTGAATGACAAACGTTATCTTGCTATGATAACTCAGTTTTTTGTGCCTCAATTGAAAGATATTGCTCTCGACGACATGTGGTTTCAGCAGGACGGTGCCACTTGCCATACCGCCCGTGAAACATTGACGGTCTTGCATGAGTCTTTTCCTGGTCGTGTCATCTCTCGATTTGGTGACCAAAATTGACCGCCACGCTCTTGCGATTTAACAACTTTGGACTTATGGCTGTGGGATTATCTGAAGTCACAGATTTATACTAACAAGTCCGCGACCACCGAAGCATTGAAGGCCGAAATTAGACGCTATATCAACGAAATACCGCCACATGTATGCAAAAAATTTTGCCAAAAGGGTACGCATGTGCCAGCAAAGCCGTAGCCGCCATTTACCAGATGTGTTGTTCCATACATGACTCCCAAATGTCTACATTATAACTCAATAAATATTTCACTACATTACTACAAAAAACCATATTTTATTGAACCTTGAAATATTGCGCTCTGATTGAAACACCCTTTATATTGATATATTCTGCACAGTTAATATTCTTGTCACAGAATCATACTTTATATATGTGGTCTTGTATCACATTTAACTGTTCAAGTTAGGGATGACGATTTAATAATCGATCTTTAGGAAAATCGATTTTTTGAGCTGAAAAAAAAATCGATTTTTAATCGATTATTTTCTCTTCTATATTTTAACGAATCGATTCTTTCTTATCAAACATCGAACCGGAAAATCGACATGTTAATTTATTGTCAAAATGTCAATGTCAAACTACGAAGGAATGGCGACTTTTGTTTTGATTTGGTTGATAGCAAGTAAACAAGCTCAACCAGATTGGTATTATTTGTTAGTAATTTCATTTCGTTTCTTACATTAATTTGTATTTGTTCCCCTTTCCACCCCCATTTCCTCTTTTTAAAATGGTTGGCTGAATTTGTGTAGTTTTTCGATTTTGTTCTGGTAAAATACATAAAAAAGAATACGGAAGTACCGACATGATTCGTAGAATTGTAATAAAATAATTATGTAATAAAAGAATTAAATATTTACCGTGTATTTTAATACATTATTTGAGGTTATGTTAGTAAAAAAATAAAATTTATTATTAATATTTATGTGAAAAATGTTTATCTTAGTTTTTGGTTGAATTTAACAGTTTATTATTGGTATTACTAGTCTTACTATAACAACTCCAACTGGTCACCTATTAAATAATCAATTTTCTAAGGGTCGATTTTTTCGTTTTGATTTTTTATTGAAACAATCTTTTTAGACAACGATTCAAACCGATTCGTGTTAAAAAATCGGCATCCCTAGTTCAAGTATACAAATATTTTTTATTGCCATCGCACGTACACCGAACCAGTGGCATAATTGGCTAACACAACCATAAACTTTTAAAGTAAAAATTCAAGATATTAAATACACATTTCATCTAATTTGATTTAAAAATTACATCTAATCAGTACCAGAATACCTTTAAGCGGATATTTCGTACGCAACGATATAAACTGCGCCATGCGTGCTGGCACCTTTTGACCGGAATCTCGGCAACAATTTGTATATTATTTTTTAAATCCTCTAAATTGTACGCAATATTATAAGCCCCTTTATCTTAAGGAGGTTTTTTTAAATTCATTTATTTAACGTTGGTGGTTTGACAATAATTGAGCAAAATGGCTCAGCTTGTGAATTATACCCATCATACTGCGCATACTTTAAGTGAACGAAACAAATTGTTTTGAGATTTCACCAACTGAGAAAAACCCTGGGCGTACCCTAAAGGTACTTCGAGGTACCTTGTGCGGGAAGAGGTTACACATTTAGAGATTACTGACTCGCACCCAATATTTGAGAATGTTAAGATTAATTTTTGCTTTCGAAAATATCGCAGCTCGACGACCAGGGATCGAACCCGGAACTTTGGGGTGAGAGGCAAATGTCCTTACTGCTCAACTATGAAATCACACAATACTGTGCATACATATAATTGCCTTAGGCCGTTCACCACGTTTTTTATTGCGTTATTCCAGTGACAGCTTTTATTCGATATTCTGGGTTTTTCATATGTATAATTTGCGAGATCTCTACTGATATTGCGGGCGAACTTTCTTTGAAATACTGTTGTGATAGTGATATCCAGAATAGACGTAAGCATACATTCATTCGTGTTTGCCAGAAAGTATCCACTAGACAAATTCTATAGTTCCCTGGCCATTCGTTCGCAGTCGTTCGCTTAAATGTACGTTTACAGCGAATGTCCTCATTCGCATGGTGTAAACAGACCACCGAACGCGAGCGAAGACGATGGCTCGCATTTGCTTTGCTGTGATTGGTTAGAGGAGAGGTACATTAAAGAGAATTTGTGTTCGCAGTGAACGATGAAATGACCAATTGGTTGTCATTTGTAGTTGACGTAGTTATAGTCGAGCAGGGGAAAAGAGAAGCACGGATATTATTGCACTTGATAACAACCTCTTGATGAAAGCGAACCTAAACAAATGCGTAAGAAGTACATAGTCCTTTGAAACATGACAAAATTGTGTTTGTTATAATAATTATATACTCGTATACTAACTTACCTTTCCTATGTGCAAATATAAAATCTTCTAATCCTATTTGACCACCTAATAATTTTTTCATATCAGTTTTATATGTGTTGAGTGTGCAAAATAATATCTGAAAAAAAAAGACAAATTATATTAATTTAAGCATGGATCTATTTATATTTTAAAAAATTTTCAAAGTAAAATGACGAACAAAGTAGGAATAATATATCAAATCTACATTCACAAGAATGATTTGACCAAAAACATCGATGTTTTATAATTATAGATGTTTAAATAAAAAATTGTAACAAATGTTTGACGGAGGAGTTTAAATTCTGCAAATACGTTGAGCATCGATTTTACAGAAAAAAAAAGACTGGTTTTAACTACGATTTTAATTAAAAAAAAAACGTGATTTTGGAGAAAACGTCAACATAATATGTGGAAGTTTTCTTTTTTCTTTGTTTTTAATAATATTGATATATGATAGTATATTCTGTGGTGGTGATTTTAACATGAATCGTTTAAATGTTACTGCCAACTACTATAAACAAATGGAGACATTATTGCAAAGTTTTGGACTGGTTCAAATAGTCAATGGACCAACAAGGGTTGGTCCTACCAGTGCCACGCTGTTGGATTTGTTTATATGTTCTGATCATATCAATGTTATAAGCTGAAATGTAAAAGTGTTGCCAAATATGTCAGACCACAGCCTAGTACCTTGTAAAGTACCATGTAAAACCGAAAGTCCAAAAGAATTATATTACACTTTAACCGAAATTTTAAGCATTTTAATCATTAATATTTTTAACAGGACTTGCTGTTAAGTAACTTTGATCAAATATTTTACATAGATGACATTAATATTAAAATTTCCATCTTCAATGATTTGTTAATAAAATTATTTAATAAAATAACTTCTAGAATTAAAAAAAAAAATCGCGCTCTGACAGAAAATCTTAGACTAATTTATAAATTAAGAGATAATGCCTTAAGTAAATATAAAAAAAACTGAAAGTCATACTGACTGGGAAGATTACAAGAGCTTAAAAAAAATTTTGCAAATCGGGCAATAAAACATGAGAAAACAGGGTACTTTGTGAGTGAACTGACTAACAGAAAATTAATTTGGAAGACTGAAAGATTTCAATATTCATTCTAAAAAAAACTAAAAATGTTGATATTCCCAGTCACATTTCAGATGTCATAAAATCAATCAATATGTATTATAAATATTGCAGACGGTACAAAAAGTCCGATTTAAAATACCCTGAATTTTCATGATAAGAATTTAATGCCAAATGTAGGACACTGCCGAATCTGATACGATTAAAAAATATCTATTTAATATAAAAACCAATTCCATTGGTTCCGATATTTCTTTGCATATGATATTGCATTGTTGTCCATTTATTATCTCTTATCTTATACAGTTAGTAAATTACTTCACTGAATATAATGTTTTTCCATCGAACTGGAAAATTACACGTTTTGCCTTTACCCAAAATACAGAATTCCAAAGCGTTAAAGGACTTAAGGCCAATAAATATTTTATCAGTATTGTCGAAATTATTGGAATATATATTAAATGAACAAATGAGAGAATATCCTCGTAATTACAATATTTTACCAGAAAATCAGTCAGGATTTCGTCCCAATCATGGTTGTGTTACTGCTCTATTAAAGGTCAATATCCTGTCGACTAGCGATAATAATAAATTGTCAGCATTAATACTCTTGGATTACTCGAAAGTTTTGGACAGGATAAATCACAGGTTAATTCTATCAATTTTACAGTACATAGGATTTATCAACAGTGCCACAGCCATGATTGAGAATTATTTGAGTAATCACCACCAACTGGTTAAAATTGGTAAAAATGTCTGAACTTTTAGCCATTAAAAGTGTGGTTCCCCAGGGCTCAATATTGGGACCTTTATTATTTACAATATCCATCTTTAAGTTCTCCTCTTTGTTTAAACCTTTGTGAATCCAACTATTATGCAGATGATACCCAGATTTACTAATCCTCTAATTTCGACAAAGTCGAGAATGCGTGTATTAAAATTAATAATGATTTATCAAAATTACTTGACACTTCTAAGCACATTACCAAAAATATAAAGAAATCATACAATAACTTAAAATTATTATATGGCTGCTCTACCATAATTGATAGAAAAACTAAAGCAATGTTGTGTAATACATTGGTCCTAAGTCATTTTAACTTTGCGGATATTGTAAATCATCCTTCTCTTACTAAACAAGATCAGGTCCGAATACAGCGTGTGCAAAAGTTTTATGTGAAATTTATTTTTGGATGCAAAGATATGAATCAGTTAGTGGTAAAATTATGGAATTAGAATGGCTAACGATGGAAAAACGAAGAAATTTATGCACTTGTTATTATCCTAAACTTTTAAGCTCTAAAACTCCTCAATATCATTTTAACAAAATTGTAACAAGAAGCAGTGTAGACAACTTGATTACAAGAAATCGATCCTTGTTAACTCCACCAGTACACAGATCAACTCTCTACCAATAATTTTCTTACACCATTATTAAGTTATATAATTCAATACCAGATAATCTAAAGCAAATAAATGCAAGTAAATTTAAAATAGCAATGAAAAATCTTTTATTTAGCAATAATGTCATTGTTCAATAAAATTAATTATATGGCTCCGTGGTCTAGAGGTAACGTACTTGCCTTGAAACCTAGGGGTCCCAGGTTCGATTCCCGGTCGAGGAACTGGGATTTTTCTGTGAGAGAGATTAATCGTAGTATACTCGGATATTGGGTGTGTGTCCATTGTCTCTAAATGTGTAGCCCTCTTCCACACAAAGTCATTTCAGACCTTCAGGGATAAAGGGGGTTGTATTTTCATGTGGTGTTATTATATATTATAATAAAATTAATTAAAATTTATACATTTATAAAAACCACGATATATCTCATCACGATATAACCTTAATTATTTTGTTTTTTCAGACTTTCTCAGTATGTCACTCATTATGATTACTAATATGTTCTCATTATAATAATTTTTTTCCAAAATTCAGTTCTCATTACTATTTGCTGTCATTTCTTTTTTTTTTCTCTGTCTTAAGTTCATATCATATCATGCTAATCGCTAATTATCATATGAAATATGTTAATTATTATTTAGGTTAAGTGGTAGAACACATTGCGTTGTTACAGGTGAACTTCGCCTATATTATAAAATTTTGTATGTAAATTTCTGAAAATGGTAATAAGACATTTTTTTCAAAATAACCGATGCCGGACAGTCATCTCGTTGCCTCCGACGTCCCAGGGGAGTAGCAACAATCACTCCCCACATCTTGCAGAGTTAGTGACTGTAGATACCAGAATCGTGTGCCCTAAGCAGACGGAGAGAACCCAGAATGATAGACTTCTGCATTTGGCCTGCCAACTACTTAGCACCTATTATTAGGATGACCATCTTGACTGAGTAGCTTGGGTACGGCACGTTTAGCTAATAAAAGAGATCGCGATATTTGGTTTTCTGTTCCTCCACCTTCAAAGTGATGTTTTTCCCGGCAGGGGTCAAAAATTGACATACATCACATTGGTTTGATGGTCGAGGAGGACTATGTCAGGCTTATTGGCTTGGATTAGCCCAACAGTCGGGAACGAGTAGTTCCAACAAATGCGACATTTCTCGTTTTCGACAACGGATTTATCTCCGAGGACGTAAGGCAGCACTGGTGTTTGTCTGCTCCGTACGAGTGCCTTAGGCGTTACGAGTTATAGCACTATGTCAGTGGATGTAGGCCGAAATCGCATATATGGGGCATGCAGAAAGTAAGTGCAAATCTATGGCGTAGTGACTGAACACACCTGTAACCCGAGAAGAGTAAAGGATAAAATTTCTTATTATAAGTAGAAGATACCGAGCGGTGGTGCAGTGTCGATGACATCTGGGCCATTCTTGTATAGAATCGGTTTCCAGAAACCTATTCCAAAGCCTACTAATAACGCTTTGGCTTATTCCTAATTCTGTAGCAACATAGATCTGACGCAATCCAGCTGCCAGCTTGCAGTATACCAATGACTTTATTGACATCAGGTTGTGATAAATGACGCCTTGCCTCCATATTTGTTCAAAAACTCCACAGAGTATATTTATTCGAAAATTAGAAGAAACAAGAATGCGATGAAAAAGTGTTACTTTCTTATACCTAATATAAGGAAGTACGAGTATAGTTATCGTGATTTTTTTCGACCTCGAGATTTTGATTGATTTATATGTTTTGAACCCATTCTGACTATTTTCCGAATGATATCTGTCGGTGCGTGTGTGTGTGTGTGTATGTATATGTGTGTATCCGCGATAACAAAAAATACTAATGAGAGACTTCCCAAATTTGGCAGTTAAGATTGTCAACAACATATTAGGTGACACAATAAATTTGGTAAATGTGGTACCACCAGAAGAGACACAATGAATGAAAGAAGAAAAAAGGTACAATTTCAGAAAAAAAAATTGTTATTGCATTTCTGGACGAATCTCGACGAATTATAATGAAAAAAACATAACTTTATGGAAAAAATCTGTCTGCATGTCTGTAGTACTGCGATAGCAACCGCAGTTTTTGAGGTAAAGCTTTAAAATTTGGTACACATGTTCTAAAGGCCAAAGACAATGATAAAATCGATAAGCAAAATTGCCTAGCTGAAAGGAGGTCCACGGGACCCAAACTTTTTTTATTTGCCTTTACACAAAAATGTATTCTTGATGAAAGATTATAAATCATGTCTACTATATCAAGCCAGTAAAATATATTTTCCAATTACTTAAATAAAGCTGAGGTAACTTACATTTTTTATACATTTGACCTCATAAAATGGGGTTAGGATAAATTTAACAGTTTTACATTTGAAATGTCTAATTTAGTTACAAGAAAGTCAATGTTAATAAGAAGAAATTATTAAAATATATGACATGAATTATTATTGACAGTATCGAATGACGCTGATAATTAATTATTTAAAAATTTTAATGAAACATTTCAAGGTACGCTATTAAAATTTAATTGAGGTAAGTGAAGAATTAAATAGAATGATTTTTTTACATCAGGGTGATATATGCTGGTATAAGAAAGTTATGTGCTGGCCACATCAGATATTTTATAATAGATATCAAAAAACCGTACAGAAGCATACACATGGAAAAATTTAAATGCAGGGCCGTGTTGAAGTGCTTAAAAACATGTAAGGTGAAAAAAATCATAGTAAAATATTACTTTTACTATATTTTTAAGAATATTGCCAGTCTATTTGTTGAAATATCTAAAAAAAGCTATTTTCTTCCACATTTTCATTTATTTTTGCAAACAAAATCAAGTATTTTGACCCCGTTTAACAGTACATTCTTAATCGATTAACAGAAAAAGGAATACATGGAAATTTAACTGAAAGTTGAATTCTCATACTGTGTCTCGGTGTCAAGTCAACAAATCACCAATGACAATGAAAACATTATGGATAAAAATGTTTAATACTACCACTAAAATTAAATTTATAATAACGGTTTATTTTTATTTTCTCTATAAATAGAAACTATCATTCATCTGGATTCTATTACATTACTTAAAAAAATTGTACAATCAACAAAATAACTTTTAAATAAGAAAAGAAAAAACTGGATTTAGATTTTTATTGCAATAATCTCAAACCATCGTGACAATTAAATATCTCCATTGTAGATGCAAATAAAAGTAAATTATATTTAAGATTCATAAAATAATCTAACCAAATAATAGATTAGAATTTATTTAAAAAATTATCGTGTGTGCGCTCACCGGAAAATTGATATTTTTTGCGATGTGGATCACGTTTCTAAACCACAATTTTTTGATCAAACAAATATCATGAAACGACATGATTAAATCTCATCAGTCGATGATCCTCTTAAAAAGTAATATTGCATAAAACTTACAGAACTTGTGCATTAAAGTAAAATAGTAAGATCTGTATTTTTTCTTCCACATCAAAATTAATTGTTGCTAGGTTTTTATAGATAAAATGCATAAATATTTTGTCAGACATTTCTTCACTGTGATACAGTGACAATAATAATAATTACATATAGGTGTAATATATTAAACAAGGCACCTCTAGTGCAGGCGCAAAGAAACATTCCGTTTAAAAAATCCGTAGGTTTCATTCAGGTTGATGATATACAATCAGAAAGATGTAAAGAATGAAATTCTAAAGGTTGCCAAAATTTTCAGAAGTTTTTTTTTACAAAAAACCATTATAAAATAATTAGTAATTAATATTTTGATTTAAAATTTTTAAGGCGTGTTTTAACGTTTTTTCACAACATTGTGGAAAAACCGTTTTAAAATTGTAACTTTTAAAAAAAAATTAATAGGCTTTGAGGTAAGGTATGAAATCAAAAACAGCATAAATATAATAAAATGCAAGTTTAATAAAGTAAAAATAAGCAAATAACAGCAATAATAATTAATGATTAAAAATTAATAATAATTGATAAAAAATAAGATTAATAATAATTAATAAAAGTTAACATAAAATTTTATATTTCTAAAGCTACATTTCGGTAGTTAATATTAATGCATTTACAAAGAGAGATACAAATTAAGTATTTTTTTTACAACTACAGGACATGGTTTTACAGTCTGCATTAGATTTACAAGGTTTAATTAAAGAGTCTGACAAAGGAGGTTTTAACGTCCAAAACGATTCGACAACAGTGTAGCCCGGTCTAATACTTTGGAGCAGATATCAAAATCTTGTAATTAACTTATTATAAACTTAATTAATTAATTAATTAATAGTTTTTTAATATATGAAAAATCAATTTTTTTATTTGAAAAAAAATTTTTTTTTTTAATTTTAAAATTTTAAAACGGTTCTCCACAATGTCATGGAAAACCGTTAAAAAGATATATCTTAAAAATTTTAGATCAATATATTAATTACTAATTATTTTATATTAGTTTTAAGACGCTGAAGTTGCACGATCCAGTAATAACCTTATGGTTTTTGGTGAAAAAAAAACTTCCGAAAAATTTGTTTGGCAACCTTTAGAATTTCATTCTTTACATCTTTCTGAATACAAATCATCAACCCGAATGAATCCTACAGACTTTTTAAACGGAAGGTTTCCTCGTTTCTTGGCGCGCAGTCTAATCAGTTTTGCTTCCAAAAACATGCTCAGCTTGATGCTAGTTTTCTGCATTTGCATACATTGGATCAATGAAATCGAAAAGTTCGGCATATGTTGTAGTTGTTGGTTAACATTTATAATGAAAATTGTGTTTTCCAGTGTCATAACGATAAAGATTAACTTTGGACAAAAACATAGATACATACAGTTTATTACGGAAATATTGTGCACATAAAAAAGACTACAAAGAACTGCCACAAAAACATTAAAGCCAGCGCTCTCATATGCCGGCAAGACCTACTTAGCGACATTCAGAGCCGTACCTCAAATTTATGTGCATTACAATGACCACAATAATACAATAGATTTAAAAGTAGTGTCTTAGATAAATGGATATTTGATATCGCTTCTGTTAAATTAAAAAGTCTTAACCTAAAATCTAACTCTAAATTAAAATTAGCAAGTAATTCTTTTGTTGCTCAGTTTCGCCAATAATAAAATAACATATTAAATTATTATTAGCGTTTCATTCATATTGCCCTTCCTGAAATAATTTATAAACAGTTCGTTCTGGAACTGTCGTTAAGTAAACTGGTTTTTCCACGGTTCCTGTTTCTCTTTCACTTTTTTTTATAATTACCATCTTCCACATCTTCCTAACATTCTTTGCTGGCATTTGGTTGAGGATCTTCCCAAGGCCTGAACATTCTTCCAGTTTTATTTTACCACAGCCACTTGTAAACAGGAAACCCCGAATAGTTACCGCCCGCCAAAATATTTATAAAAACATAACTGTATAAAATACACTTAAATACAGTTAATACAATATTTTAAAACACAGTCATGGTTATTTTATATTATGTACTTACACTATTAACTGGGTGTTTATTTTAAATTTTATTACAATAATTTAGTTGCGTTAAAACACGCAAAATGTTATATTTAAAATAAACACCTAATTTATTAAGTATGTAAGTACATAATGTAAGATAATCATAATTGTGTCTTAAAATATGATATTAATTATAGTTCCTGATGATAGTTTAATAAACGGAAACGTTAGAAAAGAATGTATGTATATCTGAGCAAAAATCCCAAGAAACACTACCGAATATTATTTTATATCAACGGCCAAGAAAAGAAAAAAACAAACACAGAGAAAAATTTTACACATACCTTTTAAAAACTTTAAATTATCACAATCTACTAAAACATACAATGTAAACAAAAACTGTACAAAAAAATACTTAAAGCACTGACACACCGATGAAAATAATTCATAATCTAATTTTTAAAGGCAATATAAAATATCACCTACTGACCTACTAGAATATTTTATTAACCCACCTAGTAATGATACACTCCCGTCGTTCTTCGCGAAACTGGCCGACAAATTTGAAATTCGACCCTGTATCCAAAGGATGACGCAGGAGAACGAACAAAGAGACCGCGAAGATAATTAAGTTGTTGTTCATAGGGGCGAATCGGGCACTATTATTAGAATGCTTTTACGTTGGTTAAAATAAGTATGGTTCTGTTAATTTCTTATTTTTCTCATGTCAGAACATACTTTACATAAGAACAATGATGTTTTATGTATTATGTAATACGCCATATTTATTATTTAATATGGTGTGAAACAATAAAGCATGCCCCACATCAAATAACTGTCAGTAGTTGGGTCGGCAGCCTTTGAGTTTTTTTTGTGCACAGTATTTCTGAAATAAACTTTACCTAGTTTTGTTAAATGATATTAACTCTAGGTACTGTAACTGTAGAATGTTGGTCAACTTTTGATATATGTAAATGCAAATGAAAATAAACTTTGATCACTTGAAAACCGCGGAAAAGCTAAACGTATACAAATATTAGTAGGTACAATATATAGAGAATACTGAAGGAAGAAGGTAACTGTACACCCAAAAATATTAAAAGAAGTTCATATCGACAGAGGTTCGAAAATGCTTAAGAGAACTACGGCGAAAGTGAAAAAAGGGAGGTTTTATTAAACATTTTGAAACATTTTTGAGTTAGAATAGAAGACTAAGCTTTTCAGGCATTTAATTAAAGCCAGTATTTCGTGATAATAGAACTTTCAATTACTACTTGTCAATATTTAAAACTACTCCATCAGATCCAACCTTTAGATTTCAAAGTCCAAAAATGGACTGTTTAGTCGCTACATCGTGTACAGGGTTATCCAACAAAAAATATTGTTAAATAAAAGTTGTTGTGAATCAAACGAAATTTTTTAGAATCCCTGCAAAGAATATACAGGTGGTACCATAAAAACGGGAGAAAACAAATTTACATTTTATTAAATGGATTCCTAAGTTTTTTTTTACATTTTTGAAATTTGTGTTTTTTTTTTAATTTCAGATATATAGATACTTATATTGTATCTTATCTTTCACTGTTTTTTATTTATTGCAAATTTTATACTACCAGCATCTGCCACGTAAAATGTAAAAAATATAGGGTGTTCTATTTAAAAATATGTAAGTTTGGTTTGTCCCACTTTATCGGACCACCTGTATATTCTTTGTAGAGATTCTAAAAGAGCTCATTTGATTCAACGCAATTTTTACTTTCTTATACCTAATATAAGGAAGTATAGTAATCGTGATTTTTTTTCGACCTCGAGATTTTAATTGATATATACGTTTTGAACCCTTCTGAATCCATTCTGACTATTTTCCAAATTATGTCTGTCGGTGCGTGTGTGTGAATGTGTGTGGATGTGTGTGTGTGTGTATATATGTGTTTATCCGCGATAACTCAAAAAATACTAATGGAAGACTTTCCAAATTTGGCAGTTAAGATTGTCAACAACATTTTAGGTGACACATTAAATTTGGTGAATGTGGTACCACCAGAAGAGACATAATGAATGAGAGAAAAAGGTACAATTTCGGGAAAAAATTTAAAAATTTTTATTGCATTTCTGGACGAATCTCGACGAATTATAATGAAAAAACATAACTTTATGAAAAAAAATCTGTCCGCATACCTGTAGTATCGCGATAGCAGCCACAGTTTTTGTGATAAAGCTTTCAAACTTGGTACACTTGTTCTAAAGGCCAAATACAATAAAAAATTCGGTGATGAGCAAAATTGACCAGCTGAAGGGGGTTCACGGGACCCAAACTTTTTTATATTTGACTTTACAAAAAATATATTCTTAATGAAAGATTATAAATCATGTCTACTACATCAAGCGAATAAAATATATTTTTCAAGTACTTAAATAAAGCTGATGTAACCTGAAATATTTTACACATTTGGCCACATAAAATGGGGTTAGGATAAATTTAACAGTTTGATGTCTAATATAGTTACAAAATGTCAACAACAAAAAATTGTTAAAATATATGCCATTACTTATTATTGACAGTATCGAATGACGCTGATGATCAATTATTAAAAATGTTTAATGAAACATTCAAGGTACGCTATTAAAATTGCCAATATTAAGGCAAGTAATTTCATTGGAGTGTTATAATGTTTTATTAATTTTAAAAGATACAACTCATTTTGAAATATAATTATAATTAACGTTTCAATTTTTTTTATGATTTACAATATTTTATTACCATAACAACCACCTTTGAAATAACTGGTAGGTATTTAATATTTCACGGACTATTTACTATTCAAATTATTATTCAAACCCTCATCATACCAATACACATTTAAGAAATGTAAATTTCCTCCGCGGGATGAAATGTTACACTTTTCTCCCTTGATATACAAATAGTTATTAAATTTATATTTACCTATTTAAATTTATATTTTAGAGAACATATTATGGTTTTTAAAGAACTTTAACAGTTTACTTGAATCATATGGCAATTGTGTCATGTTAGTTTCAACATCAGTCGATAGATGTCTAAACATCTATAAGTAATTGAAGTTTACAAAATTCAATGGTAAAGGCAATCAAGCGGATGCAATCGGCCAACGTCAGCCAACATCGGCATATTTTCTATGCCGATACTTCGATGTATCACCATCAAAACATCGATGGCAAAAATTGATGTTTATGGTCCGATGCATTGAGATTTGCATCGATGTTTACAGCGATGTGTTTGAAATATCGACACATCGTTTCCATCCTTAGTTGTAGACATCTTGTCTCTCCCGGAATGAATATTTAGGTTTTAACGTAAAAATTAACTCGCACAAACAATTATAATTTAAATCTGCAGTTTTGTAAACATGTAAAACATCTGTCATTTGTTCTTTTAACCAAAACCTCCATATGAATTGAAGATGGACCGTTCTTATTCCTAGTCACTTCTATAATTCGACGATCGCATGGAAGACATATTCTGGAGACTGGGGTTATATCCTCATCATTTAATCTAAATCGGGCTCTATGTAAAACAACGAGTTTGTTTCTCTTATTAACAATGTTGTCGATTACAACCACCCGATTTATGCACCGATTATTGGCTGCAAATTGCATAATATGCAGCAGTTCACAATGTTCTTTTTTATGCAGGTGATTATGTCACTATTACAGCACCTGATTGAAGAAATACAAATGGAACGAAATCCTAAATTTTTAAGTAAATCCATAGAAGACCGAGAACTCATAATATTCTGTCATGTCCTTTGTTGCCTTAACAACATGCGCAGTCATCTCACTGCACTCTGCACTGTAATAATGAGTGTCAACTTAATTTGGAATAAATACTTTCAAATGGATAATAGTAAATAATAAATATAGGTTACAGTATACAATTTATTGTTATACACATTTAGCGGCGCACCTTACTTTTGCAGTCTAAAGAAATTATTTGTCTTTGACCGACATTTATAAAAATTCATGTGACCACATCAACTGGAAGTAAACCTCATACGCAAAACATATACATATTTAAATTTTACTATTAAGACCAACCGGAAATACGGTGTGCTGACTTTCAGGATATGTTTATTACTGTACAGCTGGTTTTGTTTAGCAAAACCTAGGGTTACAATCAATAAATGAAACATAGTTAACAACGTTTTGCTTAATGTTTGTATTGCTATAGACGAACTCCCTGTGAGTGTTAATGTTGTTTGTTGCCAGATAATGAAATATTAATAATAAATAAATCTTGTTTTTTTATCATACATGTGTTTATGGGATAAGAATTTTTCCGTAGGCAGGGACGGTTCTAGACACCAAAAAATGGAGGGTTCCATAAAATGAAATTTTTAAAAATGTCGTTAGTAACCAACTTTGTTTATATAGTTTTCCGATAATTATTCATATTTTTTATTTCATTTATTTTCATAACAACTTTGTTATTCTGTGGTAGAGCTTAAGTTCACGACGAGCGACATTTTTCATTTGAAAAAATTTTTTGGTTCAAAGTTATAATAACTATTCATTTCTATAAAAAAAAGAATATTATTGGATATTACTAAAACACTTTTCAAACCTAACATGATAATAATAATAAATATTAAATACCTATAGTTTTTTATATTTTATACTGTCATTCATATCTGCATGTACTAGTATAAAATTTGATATAATAAATCTAAACACTTCCAATACATCTTATCATAGAAACTATTAAAAGAACACCCAGTCTAGGAGCAAGAACTGCTTTGAATTAAATAACTGGTCTTAGTATTAAAAGCAAAAGAATATTGAGATTTAAATAAATATTAACTCACCAAAAAAGAAAATTTTCACACTCAAGAAATGATTTCCTCCAGTTACAATACAAAAAACGAAAACCCCTAGTCCGGTATGTATGTATATGTATATATATATATATATATATATATATATATATATATATATATATATATATATATATATATATATATATATATATATATATATATATATATATATATATATATATATATATATATATATATATATATATATATATATATATATATATATATATATATATATATATATATATATATATATATATATATATATATATATATATATATATATATATATATATATATATATATATATATATATATATATATATATATATATATATATATATATATATATATATATATATATATATATATATATATATATATATATATATATATATATATATATATATATATATATATATATATATATATATATATATATATATATATATATATATATATATATATATATATATATATATATATATATATATATATATATATATATATATATATATATATATATATATATATATATATATATATATATATATATATATATATATATATATATATATATATATATATATATA
Source organism: Rhamnusium bicolor (assembly GCA_029963845.1). NCBI lineage: Eukaryota > Metazoa > Arthropoda > Insecta > Coleoptera > Cerambycidae > Rhamnusium > Rhamnusium bicolor. The sequence goes on from JANEYF010005149.1 coordinate 150,211, forward strand.
TATATATATATATATATATATATATATATATATATATATATATATATATATATATATATATATATATATATATATATATATATATATATATATATATATTTACGTATTGAGTAAGTTCAGGTGTGCATCGAAATGTATTGTATGTATTGTAACCAAAAAACAACATTAGGAAATTCATTCCTAAATTCTTCTAAACAGCAACATTTCCAGCCAATTAGTACACAGATTTTTTTAATTAGCTTACTTGTAAGGTATTATCTTAATTTATTATAAAGGGCGTACAAATTTGAGGTTGTTTTTTGAATTTGGAATAAAACGTATGAATTACTTAGATCGTATGATTTTTTTTTATTTTAAGGTAAAGTACAACAATGACGGTTAATAATGGAAAAGAATATCGGACAAGTGAACTCCTCTGGATCTTTGACAGAATATCATTCTTTTGGTAAAATTTGCGATAACTTTTTCGCATAATTGAAGCGATATTTCTGCGATAATGTTATTCCGAAGTTCCTGAATTGCTCGAGGATTATCAGCGTAAACTTTCCTCTTTAAGAAACCGCATAGGAAAAAGTCTAAGGGCGCTAGATCGTAAGACCTAGGCGGCCAGTTAATGGTTCCTCTTCGTGAAATTATTCGGTCTTCAAATCGCTCCCCAAAAGATCAAATGTTTCATTCGCTGTATGTGGAATGGCACCGTCCTGTTGAAACCACAGCCTAACATCATCGCTGCTATCGCAGAAATATCGCCGCAATTATGCGAAAAAAGTTATCGAAAATTTTACCAAAATAATGATATCCTGTACCATTGTTCCCTTTACCTTAAAATAAAAATATTGTACGATTTAATTAATTCTTGCGTTTTATTTCAAATTCAAAAAGCAACCTCAAATTTGTACACCCTTTATAATAAATTAAGATAATACCTTACAAGTAAGCTAATAAAAAAAATCTGTGTGCTAATTGGCTGGAAATGTTGCTCTTTTTTAAATGTATAAAAATTGCTGGAGTTTATAGATTTTGTAACACATTACCTCATTACCTCTAATTTGTTTGAACTTTGTTGCTGTACACTTGAAAATCCAAATTTGGACACCCTTTATAATAGCTCATATGAATTGTCGAGAAAATAAATGTTTTCTTTTGATGTAAATCAAAAAATTGTTATACAAATTAATGAGAGCTATCTAGCTCACTCTAGTTACTTACACTTCATTTTTGCAAAGTCGTTATTATTCCAAATGATCTGACGAGACCTTGGCGGGGTTATTTAATTTAACATAACAAAAAAAGAGAAGGATATAAGACAACAAAAGAATAATTGACAGTAATTGATTCGAATAGAAAATAAAGGAGGAAATTAAAATGTTGAATCGCAGAACGAATCTTTGACAAAATGAAATATTGTTATAAAATAACTATGAAAAGATAGGTATTAATAAAATAAAGACGACTTCATCTTGTTTTAATTAGTAAAACAAAATAATTTATATTGAACATATTATCGAGGAAACTGTATTTGTTGTTATTATTACCTTCGATTAGATACAATTTATTATTTAATTTCTTGATACGAAAAATTACACGTTGGGCATATGGGACAGATTACACATTTAGCATTCTCTGAAATATTTTTATTAGTATATAAAGCTCATAATTCAGTTTTTTTAAATGGCAGTTTTCATTGGCGTTATATGTAAATTTTTTTACATAAGAATATTTGCAAATAATATAGCCTTTTATGTTATGTTCAAAAATACTTTCACAACTGACATCAAGATTCAAGAAAAAGATAATTTAGACGCTTCATTGGAAGAGCACGCACACTTTTGACAGATATAATATATTATCGATTTATAAAGAGACGTAGCAAGGATAAAGATGTATTCCACCTAGTAATTTTTTTAACTCAAATTATTTACGATGGTACATTTATTAAATTTAAGAAACCGCCGCCAATATCATTGAACGATAACAGAATTACAGAAAAAAATTATAACATAATATTCTTACATTTCTTCAGCATTATTTTAAGATTAATATACGTGCTAGCCATGTTTTTTCTAAAGATATTATTTTTGCGTCAAATGGGCATATTGTTGCTGCGTCTTAATAAAATTGTTAATCGTTATTATTAGACACCGGATAATTTCAGTACGCCCTGGACCGTCACATGAGACAATAACAATCATTTATACAGAATAATTAAAATACATACCTCGAGTGTCTTAACATTTCATGAAATATCCTGTACTGTGTTCAAGACATTAGTGTAGATTGCAAGGTATAGGCCAGACAAATTACATAAATCGTATTGGGATACGTGGATCATAAGCACACATGCCCCAGAATAGATGTATTATAGTATTTCCAATCTTACAATTAGTGTAATCACTAATCAGTCCATCTAAACTGCTGCTACCAGGTAATCTCTATACAAAGCCTCTCTGCGATGGAATGACACGGAAATAGTGCTTGAATATATCGAACAATACCCGTTTATTCGACGACCATGGCAAGGATGTAATTATGAGTAAACTCCTTTGTCGGGTGTTTTATAGTGTTTACACTGAGTTTGGAAAACTACAACAGGAGGTGTAAAGGAAAAGAAATTGTCGAATTTCAAAATGGTACTTGGGGAATAAGTCCTGCTTGATGTAAAACTAAGGTATATCAGAAACGAGTTGATCGATATTATACAAGGTCAAGTCAAGTTATAAAAATCGTCACTAATAAACTACTTTTATTTTTCAAGATATGAAAAAAATTCCATTAAAAAAAGTTGTTTAGAATGCAATCTGTGCCAAAAATATAAATTTATTTTTTTGAAACTGCCTCTTTTTTCAATTAATTAGTATATTAAATATTTCGAATTTTTAAAATTCATTTTTTCGTGTTGAAAGTGCTCTGAAATCACAAATATTCCTAAAAAATGGTAAGTGGCCACAAATTGCATTCTAAACAACTTTTTGTAACGGAATTTTTTCATATTTTGAAAAATAAAGGTAGTTTATTAGTAGAGTTGGCAAATCGGTCCGCAAGTCACAGGCGGTGCCAGGTAGAGAAATACCCAAATACGTAAGCGAGACTTGTTTACTATTTCAGCAAAGACTAACATTTGATTTTAGTCTATTGTTATGCCTCGTGGTGTGTACAACATAATTTATTCCTCTCCGTTGTATTGTTGATAATTTTACTCAAGGGTAAACAACGGCCATACGCTGAAAAAGTTAATAAATTTATCAGTGAATTCCCCGATGTATTCTGCAATGGTGCTATAATAATTTGTCAGGTATGCGAGACAGACATGATGTGCTGTGTCTGTGTGTACCTGTGTGTGCCTGTGTGTATCTGTGTGTGTCTCTGAGTGTCTGTGTGTGTCTATGTGTGTCTGTGTGGGTGTGTCTGTGTGTGTCTGTCTGTGTGTGTCTGTCTGTGTGATTCTATCTGTCTGTCTGTCTTGGCTCGCCCTGTATATTCGAAAATAATTTCCGGTTATAGACATTTTTAATCTAGTTTACTTGTATTTTTTTTAATTTCTAGCTATCGTAGAACTCGACATATCGAAGACTGCCGCACTATTGCCCCACCCTGTATATAAAAATTAATATCACAGTGTTTCCAGCAGTTCGTCTTTCAAAAGATCTGTAGAACTTTCAGCGACTCCTAGTGAAATTATTATTAGTTCTATTGTTTGATCAATGATATTGTCAAGTTTCCACATTTTATATTCTTCTCATCAATGTTTCTGAATATGTTAGTAAGAGAAACGTTTGTGTTGCGACATTTAACCCACTATTCCAGCTACATAGTTTAAATATCTTTTTTCTATATAATTTTTTCTTGGTAATAAATAAATAAAATAAACTTAAGAGAAACAATTTTATTTCCGGTCAAAATATTCAGATTATTTAAACCCAAGTCACGTTCATTAATCATTAATAAGTATCATTTAAAATCAATAACAAGTTTTTTAATCATTCTAAATTACACTTAATACATTGTTAAGTACTTGTTCTAATTTTAATATTAAGTAACTGTGGTGCATAATCTAATAGTTTTTTTCAGTATCGATCGTGGTAACAATACATTATGTAAGAGCTTACAGGTATCGAACTAATAATCTAATTTCAGAAATGTAGGGCGGGCTATATGGAGTCAAAGTGTATTGACTTTTATGTATTTATATAGTTTGTTGTGGTTCTGTAATTGATAAATCAATCACTTTATTAACAAATTAAGTTTTTTTCTGTGACTGTAATTTAATGTAAATTAATACCGCTTCTGATTCTTACTGAACGATAAGGAATACTGAGAACATTTATTTATGGAAACAGCCTCTCAGAAATCTATTCTGTAACAATAGAAGAGTGAGATTAATGCTAGGTTTTCACTACCGCGTTGTGCGTATTGTGTGAAATCCAATTTGAGGGCAGTATAAGGGCAAAACATAAAAAGTAGTAGGTTAGGCTCAGATAACGTTTATACAGAATTACATATGTATTTACAGGCGATAAAGAAAAAGCATACATGGAAGAGTTACTTTGGTTCCTGAAATATCCATGAAAAACGGAAACATCTAATTTTATGAGATCCTCGATAATTTTGTAGTTACCTGATATAGCCTTTGCAAAATTGATAGTTAGTACACTGAAAAACCGACAAAAACGTTTCAAAAAATTTTTTTAAGGTACAACCACATGGGACCTTCACAGAATAATAGATTAGGCCCTTGGCCATCTAAAATGGCAAATTACAACATTTTTTTGGGAGGTCCAACTTTTTTTATTATGAAAAATGTCATAAATCTGTCAAAATTAATTTTTCGTACTTTTTCACACATCCCTCACGATATCTCCGGAACCAATTGAGATAATCAAGTTTTTTTTTTTTAGTCGATAAAGGAAACGTGAGCGGAGGTGACTGAATTAATTTAGTATTTATGGAAAACCTAGTTTTTTATAAAATTAGGTAATACTTTAACATTTATTTTTCTTGCAGTACTTTTTTTCAGTAAGCGAAAAACTTTTTTTGTTTTAAGGAATTTTGCCACAGTATATGCATACGGAATAAAATTAACACATCAAGGAAGTTTTTAATAAAAAACGCAATACTCTACGACTTGTACGTTTCAAGTTATTGTTATTTGAAATTAAGTTTCTGCGGGCAGGATATCTCCCCCGGTTCTACTATGCTTTAATTAGTGTGCTATGCGTGTTGTGGGTGCATACTATTAAGTAGGTATTATTTTTGACATATCTTTAATATAAATTTTATTTTCATAAGCACAGGTTTTACTTATCATTATTTACATTGCACATTATTTAAAATCCATTATATTTATACATTAAAATTTAAAATTGAATTAAAAAAAATACGAAATAATTATTTATTTTAAAACATAAATTTAAAACTTGTTATAAAAATATTTTAAAAATCCTTGTACCAGCAGTTTACATATTTGCACTCACTGCAGCATTTCAAACCTTGAGAAAAACAGGTACATCTGTTGTTACAGACCCTGTCGGAACATCTTATTGACAAACTTTGCCTTACAATATCGGGCACAGATTTTTGACTAGAAAAAGTTGCCTTTCAAACATTTTCTTCAAATGTCCAACCGTATCGAGTTGGATCTTCCATCTGCATGTATTGTATATGGCTATTGTACTAAATTTTTAAGTGATACAGACACCTGGCTCCGTGGTCTAGAAGTAATGTACTTGCCTCAAAACTTCGGGGTCCCGGGTTCGATTCCCGGTCGAGGAACTGGGATTTTTCTGTGAGAGAGATTAATCGTAGTATACTCGGACATTGGGTGTGTGTCCATTGTCTCTAAATCTGTAGCCCTCTCCCACACAAGGTCATTCCAGACCTTCAGGGATAAAGAGGGTTGTAATTTCATGTGGTGTTATTATATTATTATACCTAAAAAGAAAATAATTACATGTAGGTGTTTTGTTTCTTTTTTAATAGGTATGGGCGATCTAGAAAAATAATTATTACCTTTTTAAATGTTGTCTAAAAGCATGGTCAGTAGGAGGCAGCTCAGAAGCTGGCCGGTTTGTACTTGTTGTTAAGTCCCATCTCATTCAGGGATTTTATATTTTTGTTTTTATTCTTATATAAATAAAGCGTATATTTTACCCCTAATTCCATCGCTTTATCCTCTGACAGAAAAGGAAGGTTTTCTAAATCTTTTAAATTATTTAAATTTTTATATAAAACATAGAATGCCGTTTTCTTCCCTATTTTATACATGGCATTGTGTCACAACCAGTTAGGCAATGAATCGTTAATACTTTCTTGCAAATTTCCTCTCCTAAATTTGCCACAATATTGTTAATTGACAAAAAATGTATATTCTTACTATGTCCTAATTGTATAAATATATTCCTTTGGAACATATCTGGTGTTTCACAGTAATAATGTTAAAGCAAAGTCAGGACATCAGTATCAACAGATTTTACCAGAATTGTATTACCTGATTTTAATTCTGATAACATAAAATAAACATTCCATTGTTAAGCATTAAATAATATGTAAAAACTCAATAAAAATAATACTCATTCGCATTCACATTACACAAAGAAAAGTTTGTTTCTAAATGACAATATATGTATAATATAAGATTACTTGTATTCAATAGTCTACAATCTACACACTTGAGTGGCGCCGCAGTGAGTCGCATCTAGGATCGAAAAACTCGTAACTTTAAAAAACAAAATCTCGAAAACTGTAAGTCGTAGAGAACTGACTTTTTTTTTTAAAAAACTTCCTTGAAGTGTAAGCTTTATTTCGTACACATATGGTATGACAAAATTCCTTAAAATAAAAAAGTTTTTCGCTTACCGAAAAAAAATGCAGCAAGGAAGGTAAACGTTCCAGTTTCACCTAGTTTTACAAAAAAATTAAATTTTCCATAAAAAACGAAATTAAAGCAGTGACCTTCGCCCACATTTCCTTTATCAATTAAAAAAAAATACCTATAATTATCTCGATTGGTTCCGGAGATATCATGAGGGATGTGTGAAAAAGTAAGAAAAATTAATTTTGACAAATTTATGACATTCTTCGTAATAAAAAAAGTTTGACCTCCAAAAAAATGTTGTAATTGGCCATTACAGATGGCCAAGGACCTAGGCTATCATGCTGTGAAGGTCCCAAGTGGTTGTACCTTAAAAAAAAATTTTTCCAGAAGGAAGCTACTTTTTCCCCGTTTTACGGTGCACTAAGTTGGTTATAATTTCGGACGTAGGTTTCAAGTATCTGCAACTGACAACATTAAAAATTTCTTTGTCATGTTCTGCCATAAGTTTATATGTTTTCATCGAAAGTATTAAACAGCGTTTGGTGTTAAATTAAAGATGTTTTGAATTAAGGAAAGCATGTATAAATTTTCCAGAAACTTTCAAAATTGTGTCAAAAATGAATTTTCAGACGTTTCCAACAAATTAATGTTAATACTTTCTCAGGTAAGTAACTTTTATGTCGTGTGATGTTTCCAGTGATGTATAAAAATATGTGAAGTATTAATTTTTGTTATGTGTTAAGTGTTTAACGTAGTTTGTATCGTCATAGCTCTATGATTTGCAGGAATGCTTGCGCTGCTAATTAGCAATTTGCTATTACATAAAAATTAAAATCACTAAACTTGAACGTGAATATTTAGAAAGTGTTTTATTTTATTACTTTCGCAGATGTTAAATGTATTTGAATAAACTAATGATAAGATTATAATGGTTACCAAAACTGGTAGCAATAAATCTTGTAAACATTGAATAATATTTCTTGAACAATTCATACATTTCATTACAGCAGTAAAAAAAGCCACGCGAATATTCAAAAGAAACGATATTCTACTCAATCGAGAGGTTTTTTTACAAGATAACTTTTGTTAGACAATATTTCTGTCAATGGGTACTTCAAATATGAGTTTTCTACAATGTATATTCGGCATAATTACTACAAATAATCTGTTTTAGATAAACTATGTAATTTAGAATTATTCTACCTACAAAAATGTTGTTCAGTCATAATCATTTTTACGATTATTTTTATAATTTTATGGAACCTACATTTATACTACATTGTAATTTTAGTTTTGCACTCGCATCCGAAGATGACACTGTGTTGGCGATTTTGTCATGCGCTTTACGTATTTTTTAGAAAATCATAAACAAAAAAAATTGTGAAAATCAAAAAACTGTTAAGTTTTATTTCACTCATTGTTAATATAAATATGTTGAAAAAGATCGATACCCTTTAATGGGTAGGTCAACAGAGCCTGCTTCTTTAAAATGTATACTTTCAATGGCGGATTTAAAAATATCACCTAAACAATTAATTTAAATAAATTGTAACATTTTGCTTATTCAAATAAAACGTATATTTTAAAATTTGATATACAGGGTTTTTCACTTAAAACTCCGCACGCCAATATCTCGAAAACGAATAGAAATATTTAATTTCTGTAAAAAGTGGTCAATGTATGGGGTCAAGTAGATATTTTTCAAAGTTTAAAAAATTCGACGCCTACTAAGAGCTAAGCGTCACGACGCGTCGAAAATATAAATCGATTGCATTGACTTTGAAATTATGCGCATGCGAAAGTACATGTTATTTATAAACTTTTTTGTTATTTACTCGAACTTATTTATTTTACTCATTTCTGAGTTAAACTAATAAACAAAATTATTATTGCAATTAACTACATGATAAAACAAATTAAAAATTTGGTTCAAAATTATGTCCATCTGCTCGAATACAACTATCAACAACTTTCAACAGATGAGCTTGGGTCACTTGTAGGAGCGTCCTTCTTGTAATAGCGGCACACGCTGCACTAATTTTGTTAATAAGATCAGCCATATCTTCGATAGGTTCTTCATAGACAACGTCCTTTAGGTGACCCCAAAGAAAATAATCGGGTGGTGTAATGTCCGGGGATCTCGCCGGCCACCTTATCGGTCCAAACCATCTATTGGGGTATTCTCTGTCTAAATACCTCGTTACAATTTGGGCATTATGTGGAGGCGCTCCATCCTGCTGTAGCCACATATTCATTCTGGTCTCAAAAGGCACTTTCTCTAACAGTTCCGGAAGTGTAGTTTGAAGAAATCTTAAATAGCGATCTGAATTTAAAGTACCTTCGTAAAAGTGAGGTCCAATAAGGAATGCGTTTAATATGCCGCACCAAACATTGATGCCAAAAATTCGCTGATTACCTCTTTCTGTAATCCAACGAGGATGGTTTTCGGACCAAAAACGACAGTTGTGTCTGTTCACGATTCCATTATTATGGAATCGACTTTCATCGCTCCATACAATTTTCAAGAGAAAATTTGCATCTTGGCTATACAAATCGGCAAATCTTGCTAAGAAATCCATTCTTCTAGCGGGATCACCTGGTTCTAATTTATGCACTAGTTTAGTTTTGTAAGGGCGAAAAGAGTTTCTATTTAGAATTCTCCACGATGAACTTATGGAAACACCGGTATTTTCTTTTATTTTTGATAGGGATATCTTGGGGTTATTAACACTGCTGAATTCCAGCAGCAGTATTTTCATCATTTGTAGTCGTCTTTTCTCTATTTCTCTTAGGTTTTACGAAGCTGCCATAATCTCTTAGGTTTGTACATAAACTTTAAAAGGTTTTTGCATCGGGGACTCTCCTATGCGGATAACGCTGTGCGTAAACTCTTTTTGCTTGTCTACAATTGGACCTGCATTCTCCCAACACCAGTAACATGCCTAATTTTTCCTCATTGCTAAAGTGAACCATTTTCATATAATTATTGTTAGTTTTGCTTAAACCGAACAAATTTGAATATTTATTGTGACAAAATGTGACAATATCTTTGACACAGCAATGGCAATATCTGTCGCTTGTAATTGCACTTAAAACAATTGCGATAACAATGGTTGCCATAGTAACTAATTTTCATGGCATTCTTGTAAAAATCATCCGTAATCGCATTTTTTTGTCAATCAAGAAATGTTTACTATAAACCGATATAACTCAGAAATGAGTAAAATAAATAAGTTCGAGTAAATAACAAAAAAGTTTATAAATATCATGTATTTTCGCATGCGAGTAATTTCAAAGTCAATTCAATCGATTTATATTTTCGACGCGTCGCGACGCTTAGCTCTTAGTAGGCGTCGAATTTTTTAAACTTTGAAAAATATCTACTTGACCCCATACATTGACTACTTTTTACAGAAATTAAATATTTCTATTCGTTTTCGAGATATTGGCGTGCGGAGTTTTAAGTGAAAAACCCTGTATATCGTACTCTTCACGATATCTAGAACTGATGTCATTCACTATTTGGTCTATACTCAATAATCTAAAATCTATCAATCAATAACGCTTAATCAGTCCTTTACAAGAAAATTACTTGTTATCTTATCTTTAAAAAATATACACCATTAAGTATTACTATTTTACTTTTTATCAATTCACAAAGAAAATAAAGTAATTACTGAAAACTATCGAAATTTTAACAATTTTTTACACTTTGAACTCTATTTGTAACAAATTTTTAAAAAATTTAGATTATTTTGGCGGGTCACTGTTTTGGGGATTATTTGTAAACGACTTGCAATATCAAATTGTACTTTAAGGCAGAAATAAAAGGTAGGACAACCCATTTCTGGGTGTGCCTCCTGGAATTGTCCCTTCCTTTTTAATTTTTTAAGGTATTGCCCCATAATTACAAATCAACCGAAATAAAAACATTCTTACATCGCTCATGCTGCCATTAAGAGGGCTAATCGAACCAGTGTTTGTAAGGTAATTTTTCAAAATTTATTTCTTCCATACGGTTTGGTCAAATTACACCAAATTTGGAGGATCAGTAGTTGAAAGTGTACTAGAGGGTACATGTATATCTATTTTAATTAATTTTCACTTTATGTAGGGAACATCTATACTGTAAATATAAGTGAAATTTGGACGTGATTAGCTCCTGAATTATGATATCAATCGGTAAAATTTGAGGTAAAATTCATACATGTCGTCTAGAATGAATCTTCATAATTATGCTCAGCAAGTTTCAAACTTTTATTCCGTACTATTTGGTTAAAAAGAATTTTCTAAATAAGTATCTTTGTCACTACAAATGGAGCAAGGAAGTGTTACCTCTATCGGGAATCGCACCTCAATGAAGTCGGTGAATAAAACGTCCAGTAAAGGTATAGTCAAGAGCAAAATTATTCAGCGGCGCATGTATAAAAACTTTCTAGGGAGTGACACAGCTATCCGAAGCTTTTTCCCGACTAGGCCCCCTTAAGATTTTAATTTTAATAAATGATAACATAAATATGATGTCTATATAAAATAATTTTTTGTGTTCAAACGGTTTCTTAACAGTAAAACGTCTCCCTTAGATAATAATCTAAACTACACTGATATAATTATTACATTATTTAATTGCGGGTTGCTATAATATTTCTGATACTAAAAATAAATCAAAACGCAATGAACAACATCACTGACATCAGCAGCAATACGTGAAACACTCTGATAAAGTCATATTGTCTAGGTTGTTGTTTTTTTTTATTATTTGAAGATTATACTTCAAGGCAGGCGGAATGTTAAGCCACCAAGGCGCCTTGATCATTTATGTTAATTTAGAATGTTTGTGTTTTGTAGTAATTTAGGACGGTCCTGCCTAGGATAATGTGAGAGAAGAACCACATGACCGGCGGGGTCAATGAGGGTAGTCTGGTAGTTTTAAGGGACAGTTTTGTTAGTATTAAGAAAGATACTCAAGAGTATACATGTAAATTAAATAATGTAAATTAAGAAAATAAATATTTCAACTTAGTTCAATTAATATATAGTCTACTACTTTTAAAACGACACCAACGATCGTAACATTGGTCCTTTGAGCCGGATTAATTGATTATGCATAAACGGGTTCAATCAAAATTAACTATTTTCATCCTAGTTGTTACACAATTTTTGTAGTCTTTTGTTTTCAATCAGCACCTAGACAGAAAACTAATACGACTTTTTGAGAATACATTTCAAGATCCAAAAACATACTTATAATCTCTTTCCATATCAGAGAATAATAAAAGATAATGCGGCAGGAATTACGAATATGAATACAGTTTAATATACTAGTATGAACCATAATTATTGTCAAAATAGCATTGATAATTTCTGTGTTGTAAGGCTTATAAAATAATAAAATATTTAACATAAAAAGATAAGATTAAATTTTTAAGATAAGATATTACATTGCTGCTAATATTTAAGTCTGAAATAAAAATAGACGTAGAGGCCCATCCTGTATCATTATTGTGTTTACTACAGCTTTACTTTCAGTTTTTAATTACACTATCATTATTAAATTAACATTTCTTCTACATTTACATTTTAAAGTACCTTTAGTAAAAATTACAGTTAAACTTCTCTAAGTCGAACCTCCTAAATCCCACCGAGAGTGTTCGAGTTGGAGAAAATTTGAGTTTAAGAAAATACTTCCAAAACGAAGTACCTATATATTGTAACGACAATGTGTGTGGTTTACAAAATGGACAATAGTTTTTCTGTCGTTGAAGAACCACTCGGTGTAACTACAGTGGAGAAATAATTAGTCCAGATTCATTAAGAAATCAAAGAACGTAAATTTCAGCTGAACATGGTTTATTCAACGATGTAATAACACATAGGTTCCATTTGTAGGATCAACAATAAATACACAAGAACACTAAAATCATTTAACTAATATTGACGTAATAGGAGGAGATAACTTTAGGGTAAAGGTAATGAATAATTAATAAATTGGTAATGTAGTCGCTTTTAAAGCAGAGTAGCAAAATCAATTTCGGTAGACAAAATAAATTATACTGAACGGCTATCACTGTCAAAGTGACAGTTAATTAAAATTACTGCAGTTGAGTTCAAATAATACTTGACATCTGTCACAGTCAAATTGATGGCTAATAAAAATTACTACGCCTGGCTACAAATTATACTTGACATCTGTCATTGTCAAGGTGACAGCTAGGTAAAATTTTGCTGAGTTCAACTTATAGTTGACGTCTGTCACTGTCAAAGTGACACAACGCGCTTGAGTTAATGACTGAAGACAACTTCCAGTATAAAATAATGTTTGTCTTTCAATTTACGATTACATATAACAGAACAAACTCTATCTGTTAAGAAACTAGTATTCTGACAGACTCAACTACTTAGTTAATTATGTCTCTCAATTTAGGATTAATTCTATATTGAGATGTAGAAAGTATCAATCAAATATTCAACTAACATTTAATTATAACCTAAGTTATATTTGAGATTATTCTCAGACGGGCTCAGGAATTGATCTGCCTTTTTCAGTGTCTGCATCCCATTTTATACTAAATGTTTGCTAAGTTTGTGCCTATGAATACAAACACAGTAACTAAGGCACGTAAATACAAACAAAATAGCAAAATGTGTATAGATACCCAATTATTTATTTGGGGTAGTTAAGGTAACCTATCTTTACTAACTCTACATTACACATGTTTAGCTCCTACTAATAAATTAAATGTTGAATATTTATTTATATAAAACTGTTTAACTAAATTCTATCGTTACAATATAAAAGACATAGAAACATATTCGGATTACAGAGAATTTCAAGATATAGAAGGTCAAGTTATAGAAATTCGACTGTATTTTACATGTGAATTAAATTCCATATTAGTATTTTGCATCATCTCATCACTTACTATAGAAAATGTCAAACTTCAATTAGTTGTACAGGATGATTTTTGTGAGAATTACCCTCCCCCCTTATTTTGTTATTTTTATTATTATGAAAAAACAGTAAATGCAAAAGTTATAGGACTTTTTATGTAGATTTTGAAAATCATGTTAGAAAAACAATGGAAGCTAACACAAAATGGCTACAGTTATTAATTTTATTTTTTTACATTAAACACCCTTCATATTTTTACATATGGATACGCTCATTCACGAATACAATGATATTGAGGTAGATGGGTCTCTAATATAAGAGAAACTTTGTTTGAGTTCCATCCCCGTTAGCTTTGTTACTTCTGACAGTCCAAAAATGATTTACAAAAAAGTTATTAAAAATAGCCTGAATTGTCTTGGTACCTCAATCAATCAATCAAAACGATGTAATTAAATAAGCAACAATGTATATGGCCCTCACCGGACACCCAATCTGTTGCCGACCTAGCATCCCCGTGTATGGCGCGACGGTGCAGTCCGGACTAAAACATTAACAAAAAATACAACTCCTGAATATAAAAAATTAAATTGTATAATATAAATATTGAATTATAATCAACGACGCATACAAAAGCATGCGTCGTTGACAAAAAACCTTAAAGCATTGCTAAAAAATATAAAAATGGTGTAAATTAGTGTATATAAATTTAGAATTTTGAGGATGCTTCGATAAGCCAAACTGTCACATTAAAAAAACGCCCTAAAACAATACCATACTGGGGGAGCGGGAAAGTCCAGCTTCTCTTATGTTTGCTTAGGAGAAAAATATTCTTATGCAGGGTGTTCCACCTAAGAGGGATTCTTCTGTAACTATGTAACTGTAAAATTTATAAAAAAATGGTTTTAATAAAAGTTGTCTGGAATCATGTGGGCCATGTAAATAAAATATTTTTAGCATTAAGGGTGTTCTATTTCGCGTAGGCGCTACATAACTTTGTTATTTTAAATAGAACACCCTGTATATTATTGCATTTTTGAATTCCTTGGTTATTATTAGGTAGAGTTTATTAAATGTACATGGTGTTTAAATCTTACCGTTTTCGAGATATTCAGTTGTTTTTGAAAAAAATCACGATATCAGCTCTCTAAATGAGGCTACATAGCAGTTAAACCGTAAGAGTTTGAAACGTGCAGTTTTCACAGTTCGTTTTGGCATAAATTACTCTATCTTGTCATCTGTGAGCAAAACGTGTACGTTATTTAGACTCGGAAATACTAAGACCTACATTTAATAATCTAACGAGTTGAAAAACTTTTTTTTCAAAAAGGAATGACCCATATTAATTATCATGGGTGAATTCAAAATTGAATGCCCTTTCGACTGATATAAAGTTGTCCATACTTACCTCTAACAGTTTTCCGGAAAAATCAGGTTCTTTTCTAAAGTCCGAAAAAGAAGCTATGTAACAGCGTCAAGAAGGCCTTGCAAAACAACTTTTCCCTCACATTTTATCAGGCTTGGGACTGACAGTTTCAATATTTACTGGCATGTTTAAAAAGTGGTTTGACAAATAAAAGTAAACCACTAACAACAACTAAAACAAAACTCAAACTGAAACTGAAACTCGGAACACAACAAGGAGAAGAATACTGATTTACATCAACTGCTCGAAGTGTCCTCCATTTTGATTAATACACAAACGAATTCGGTTTTTAAAAGACTGTTCAACATTGGTCAGCATGTGTGGCGTAATTTCTTCAAATGCTACTGTAGCGCTGCCGCATATCTTCCGCGGTAGTTGGTGGTGTAACGTAAACTTTACTTTTTATAAATCCCCATAAAAAGAAGTCACAACTTGCCATATCTGGACACCTTGAAGGCCACTCACTGGTCCCCCGCGCCCAATCTATCTGTTGGGAAAAGTTTCGTGTAAAAACTGACGAACCTCAGCGGCATTTGTGAGATGGAGCACCATCATGTTGCATCCACATTCTTCGAAGTGTAGCTAAAGGAATGTCGCCTAACAAATCTTCTAGAGTGTTTGTTAAAAAGTGTAAATAAACTGCTCCAGTTAGATGCTGGTCAAAAAAGAATGGTCCAATGATATGGGTTTCCAAAATTGCTCCCCACACGTTCAAAGATTATCTGTGTTGGCTATGAGTTGTCCGGAATTGGTGAGGATTTACTGTGTCATAATAATGGCAATTATGACGATTAACGAAAAGTAGCCTCATCGGAGAACATGACCCGTTTAAAAAAATCATCATCTTAATTTAACATCTCAAGTGCCCACTGACAAAACTCCAGTCTCCTCTGAAAGTCTACTTCTAGCAACTCTTGGTGTAATTGGATGCGATAAGGATGATAACTGTACTTATTTAAACTCCTATGTATCGACCTCGTACTAATACCCGTTGTGTGACTAATTTGTCGCACACTTATTTGCGGATTTTCCTGAATACACCACAGAACAAAAAATTCATTTTCCTCCGTAACTACAGTTTTATGATGATTTCGTTTTGTATGTCGAATACCAGTATTTAAAAACCTATCAAGCACTAGTTGAAAGGCTTTACGCCGTGGATGTGATCTGTTTGGATAGCGCTGTGCATAAATTCGTGATGCCAATAACGGATTTCTTTCGCACTCACCGAGGACAAAAACCATATCAATCATTTCTTCCTACATCAACGACATTTTGAAAATATTATAATAATCTGTTACTCTCTACTTAGCAAAATAATTACAACGTCAATGTTAATCAAAACTAGAGTGACATTTAATTTGCTTTGTATGTCAAACAGGGCAATAAACATTGTTTGTAAGGCCTTCTTGACGCTGTTACATAGCTACTTTTTCGTACTTTAGAAAAGAACCTGATTTTTCTGGAAAACTGTTAGAGATAAGTATGGACAACCTTATATTAGTCTAAAGGGCATTCAATTTTGAATTCACCCATGACAATTGATATGGGTCATTCCATTTGAAAAAGAAAAGTTTTTCAACTCGTAAGATTATTAAATGTAGGTCTCCGTATTTCCGAGTCTGAATAACGTACACGTTTTGTTCATAGATGACAAGATAGAGTAATTTATGCCAAAATGAACTGTGAAAATTGCACGTTTCAAACGCTTACGGTTTAGATGCTATCATTTAGAGAGCTGAAATCGTGATTTTTTTTCAAAAACAACTGAATATTTCAAAAACGGTAAGATTTAAATACCATGTACATTTAATAAACTCTACCTAATATTAACCAAGGAATTCAAAAATGCAATAATATACAGGCTGTTCCATTTAAAATAACAAAGTTATGTACCGCCCACGCGAAAAGGAACATCCTGTAAAGCTAAAAATATTTTCTTTACATGGCCCATATGATTCCATACAACTTTTATTAAAACCATTTTTTTATAAATTTTACAGCTACATAGTTACTTAAGAATCCCTCTTAGGTGGAACACCCTGTATATAATAATGTGCCGCAATTTACTGATGGTTAATTTACAATTTGGAATAAAATTTTGAGGGGAATTTAGACAACAAAAATGAACAAAAAGAAAAGAAGAGAAAGGTGAAAAAGTTTTGAATTTTGATGTCCCTTTTATATCGAGGCGTGTCATTCCTTCTTGGTACCTAAGGCGACTTACAAAATATTCTTAAAAAACCTTTTTTATATATTATTTTTGAATAGTCAGAAATAACAAAGTTAAAAGGAGTTAACTTCATATTACAACAGTGGTACTGATAACACTGGCAACACATGGTAACTTCCCAAGTTTTTTGTTAAATAAAAGAAATGCAGTAAAATATGTTGAATTTGAATATTAGTGCAGTAAAAATAAATTATGACCAAATGGGCAAAATTGCAACACAAATGATTCTTTTTGGCTTATACTGTGTGAAGTGTCTTTTTTAACATATTCAAAATCCCCATTAATGCCGGCTCAGGAAGTCAGTGAAAATCCAAGATGGCGGCTGAATTTTTTTTTATTTATTAAAAAATTTATAACTTTGTATAACTTTGTATTTATAATGTATAACTTGGCAAAAATGTTTAAAATACAAAGATAAAAGTATAAAAAAAATAACCATTGACTTTACTTAATTTATTTTTCATATATATATGCAGGAAATGCAGTCCCTCATTTAATCAGTGGAAAGGCGTATTCGCGAGCAATTAGAGGACACCTTATAGTTGATGCCGCTTTACATACCAACCTTATTGAATATTCATTTCCAAGTGATAAAGGAGAGAGATCTGTTATCTTTGACAATTTACTCGAAACATATCACAATCTAATGGAAGGTAGCATACATGTGAAGGGATTAGAATCCAATGAATATCTGAAAGAAGTTTGTAATTTATTAGATTCAAAAAAGAGTGAGCTAAGATCTTTCTCAAGAACTAGCCTTCTTTGGCTTGAATATCAATCTGTAGTAGCTACCATTCGTAAACTCATCACTGCAGATCGTTTAGGATCATTTCCAATGCTACTTGAAGGTCTTACAGAAGCCCTGCTCATTTTTGCAGCAGCTGGCCATACTAATTACACAAAATCAGTTTACCTTCACTTACAGAACATGACTAAACTTCACAACACTCATCCTGAAATCTATGCAGTTTTCAATAAAGGTGGTCATGTGATACGACGTACTGATAAAATATGGGCGGGATTGCCAGCAGATTTGGTAATTGAGCAGTGTTTATTGAGGTCAATCAAGACAAGTGAAGGTCTCACCAGAGGTAGTGGTATGTCCGAAATACGAAAAATTACTTGGATGTTGTCAATGCCTGTGTATTCGGAATACAATAACTCAATGCAAAAGCTAACAAACGTTGTATACGAGTCTAGTGAACAGCATAAAGATTTGACGCAATCACGAATGAAATGAGACACGGAGGACTCAGGTAAGATACTTCAGCTACTGAGATCGATTTCACCTTATTCAGACGATCCAACTTTGCGAAACATTGTAACTGGTGTCACAGCAGCTGAACAAGTGAATGTTGATACATTTAAAACCATTGGTATGGACATTGTGGAGAAGATGAAGGGCCAGGAGGTGTTTTCGTATAAAATGAAACGAAATGACAAGGCAAAAACAATTTCTTCTGTATCATTCATTAAGTTCAAGAACGAGGAGGCTACTATTGACCCAGCTCTGTTATTTCAGCGATTGATTATGTTATCTTCTTCGAGTGAAATTGATCTTGCGGAAGTAATGAAATATGAACTGTGCTCCTTTCCTCCTGTGTTATTTCAAAGTCCAACGGTATTGTTGAAAGCAGAGAAGCCAAAGCTATCAAGGGCGTTGATTGCGCATGTTACTGCAAATAATTCTCAGCCATTTGCAACAGGGGGGAGAAGGTGATACAAGTTATGTGCTCGATGGAGGGTCCTTACTGCATCGCCTGCCATGGCATAATGACAGTACATTCAGGGATATAGCAAGATGTTATGCGTCGTTTGTGACAGCTAATTATGGGCAAGTAACTGTAGTTTTTGATGGTTATACATCAAAATACACAATAAAAGACATGACCCATAATCGCCGAACAAATACAATTTTTCCCTCCGTGAACTTCACACCAGATATGACTTTTACAGGAAGTAAGGAAATGTTTCTCACTAATAAGGGAAACAAGCAGAAAATAATTACTCTAATCGCTGAAGAAATACGACAACAGGGATGTTCAGTAATACATGCAGTTGATGATGCTGATGTTGACATTGTTAAAACTGCAGTGTAATCCTTAAAAATTAAAAATACAACATTGATAGGAGAAGACACTGACCTATTGGTATTGCTGATTTATTGGTGTAATCAAGCATACCACAAGCTGTTTTTCAGAAGTGATAAAAAACCTTCCAAACAGAATAACATTTATGATATCAATGCCATTAGATATTCGCTCGGAAATGACTTAGCGAACAGTCTATTCTTTATACATTCGTATACAGGATGTGACAGCACCTCCAGAATATTCCATATTGGAAAGCAATCAGTTTTCAAACGTGTTGTTGAAGATCAATACTTTCGTGAACTTGCAATATCGTTCAGCTCAACAAACCTTAATCCCAGTCAGGTTGAAGAATTTTCAAAGAAGATAATGGTATGTATTTTTGGTGGAAATCCAGATGATACACTAAATACACTTAGGTATAGAACTATTATTGTTAAAGTATCGAAGGCAAAATGTTTCGTTCAGCCACAGAATCTTCCCCCAACGGAATCAGCTGTCAAGTACTATAGTCTCCGTGCATATTTGCAAATTTGTATATGGAAGCAAATGCAAGAAGGCTTGAACCCAACAGAGTGGGGATGGAGTATACATGATAATATGTATGTACCGAAAACAATGGATTTGCCACCAGCACCTGAAAGTATTTTCCGCATAGTAAGATGTAACTGCAAAACCGGCTGTGGTGCCATGAAATGTAGTTGCCGAAAGAATGGTTTGGAATGTACCAGTTCATGTGGTCAGTGTCAAGAAACAAATTGTGAAAATAGTCCGCAGCGAATAGAAGATGAAGAAATGGAAAGTAGAGATGAAGATTATGATGAATTGTGAAAAAACAGCCAAATCATTTTAATTTTTGTTCAATAAAGGAAAATAACCCATACTTTGAAATAATGGTTTTTTGTTCTTGTAAGTCTAATGTGTAATAAAGTTTTCTCTAATGTATAATAGGCAATTTAAGTGATTCAATATCTATCTTACCTATTCAATACCTACTTTATGCTTTTATCTTTGTATTTTAAACATTTTTGCCAAGTTACACCTTATAAATACAAAGTTATACACAGTTATAAATTTTTTAATAAAAAAAAAAATTCAGCCGCCATCTTGGATTTTGACTGATTTCCTGCGCCGGAATTAATGGGGATTTTGAATATGTTAAAATAGACACTTTTCACAATAGAATGCAAAAAAGAATCATTTGTGTTGCAATTTTGCCCAGGTCAAGGGAATTTTTACACCATATTGACTGCACTATATTCTGTTTTAAATCACTTAAAAAAAAAAACAAAAACCTTCACAAGGCTTGATGAATACATATTATGGGTTATTCTTTATTGGAAAAATATCAATTTTATTGAATGAATTTTAATTCGAATAAAGTTAATGAGAGCGGATATTACAATTAATACCAAATGTGACATTTTTATATTAAAAATAAATAAATAAATATTTCTAAAACTAATCTAAACATATATTTCCATAAAAGTTATTCATACAGTGGTCATTTTTTAAAAATAGTTACAAAATTTTATTATATTTGTTACAACAATAAACAGAAATTAAAATTATGGATGCAATTATTTGTAAATATAGGTTCAAGGAAGCCAAATAATATTAGTCCTTTGTTTCCAGGAAAAATATACTGATATCAAAATTGTATCAGATTAAAATCTGGAGCTATATCATACCGCTTCATAACAAGGTTAGCTTTTATAAAAATGGTTTGTGAAATTTGATTTTATTTAATAATTTATTAATATTTTGGTTCAATTTGCAGGAAATTGTAATATCTTTCAATTAATATATCTAACTTAATTACAATACAAACACAATGGACAATCTTCAGTTTTTACACGGGAAGGAACTAGTTCAATCAATTTTGAAAATGAAAATGTGGCAACGACTCGTAAGAAAGGACTGAAAACATAAGGAATCACCATCGTCTGGTATGGACATATATTTGAAAAATGGAATTTTTAATCACCATTGTCTGCCACTGGTATGGACATATCTTGATAAATGGAAATTTATCAACTCCTCATAGACGAAAATTGACAAGAGTCGGAAGAAAACGCAGAATTAAGTTGTGTAAGAAACCAAAAATTAATAATTTTCGACAAAGTTAGTTGCCATGGCAAGGTGGTAATTATAGGAGAGAAGAAACAGGCTGTTTGATGAAGAACCATTATGAATATTATCGAAATTAGGCAATGAAAACCCTGAATTCCTCTTAAGGTGAGATAAATTAAACGACGAACGACACTCCTTTGTCTAATAATTGTGTGGTAAGTTAATAAATAATATTCGTAATGTTTTGAAAATAAATGTAAATTTACCTAAGCCTTACTTATTTTTTGCTACATAATAAAACAAACAAATAATAATAACTACTTTTACGTAGAAAATTCTGTTATCTATAACGAAATATTGTTGATTTATAATTATTTATTTTCTAAAACTACTTAAATTTCTTTGAAATGACAATTAATCATATTATATTGATATGTTCATAAGTCGCGTCAATTGTATATTTTTTTTTATAATGAATTTTAATATTTTATACAATCTCTTCCAATTTACTACTCAGTGAAAATATGTTTACAAAATTTCATTCGTTGCTAGTTTTTTTAAATTTCTAAGGGATTATAAATTACGAAGAACGATATGGTTATATATTGAGGCGTCTAATTCCAATTCCAAAATCCACTCACTATACCCATATAGTCATATAAGATGTTACAGGAGGGCCAATGATTAGTTAGAGAAAGAAGTCCATAAGCTATCCACTTGATTTTTGGTAACTTAATGGAATATGATGTGGTGAAAATGAACAACTGAATTTTTCTCGAGGAAATTTTTGTTAAATTTGTAATATTAAGAATTCCATATAGTGGGTTTTGCTCCTAAATTCTGATAGTGGATTTTGAACATGACTGCATTTTTTATAGTGAAGTCAAACATTTCTTAAAGGATGGTTATATACAACAAATAATATAGTACTATAGTAAAAATATTATTAAACTCGTAAACCGTCATCAATTGTTATAGGTCCGCAAGTTTCTTCGTCAGTAACAATTTGATTTTCGATGGTATTCTTGATCCCGATAAATAGGTTCAGTTCTTCTTTAAATTTTATTTCCCATGTTTCTCCATAATGTTTCTTCATGTGTCTATGTTAGTCAAATCAGTATGCCTTAACTTATGAAAAACAATAGGAAAATATATTTTTTTAATAGTGCCTTTAAATCGCCGACAACTAGTGTAAGATTACAGAAGTTAATCTGACCACTAAAGTAAGCTGATGAGTCAGGTAACTTGGGGATTGGCATAGTTTTTTGACAGTCGAATGATATTGTTATTAAACTGTCTCTTTTTTCCCCGGCGAACACCATAAAATGCTTGTGCTTTAAGCGTGTGCCGTCTCTTAGTTGTGATAATAACAACTTGATCTCGTTCATTAATTTATTTTTTTAAACGTTGTAACAATTATATGCATGTTGAGCACGCAACTGTTCTGGGACTACCGAACCTAATATTGTAGCAGCTATTGAAAATACTTCTGAAAAACCTTTTTTTTATTACTGGGTTATTTCTTTCAGACTCGCTGTATATTCGCCACAATTTCCTAATGTTCAATTCCAGTGGTAAATATAGCCTAACAATACTTTTATCCCTACAGTAATGAGGCTCACTGAATTAAAGGATTCAATAAACGACTTCTTTTTAACAATTTTTTTATTGCTTCGATGATCTCCCCCTTGTCGTTCTTTCGGCATTTGTCCATCGCTTTTGAAATATCTTTGTAAGACTCCCTGAATTCTATCTATTGAAGATTAAAGAGACCGAGGAACGTCTGTCTGCAAACAGGAATACATTTTTTCTCTCCGCTTAGAACAGGGTAAATAAATGTAAGAAATCTGTTGGACTCAGAGCCTTCCTTAACATTCTTAGAAACCTTAATACTGCAATATTTTATGACAAAGTTATCCAGTTCAATCTTCATCTGATTTCGGTAAAACCAGGAATGAAACAATTTAATATCTTGCATGTTTAGCAGTCTACAAGAATTGCATGTTTATCCAAAATGGACACATAGAAAAGGTGTCTTACCTTTTCTATATGTACATTTTGGATAAACAGGCAATTCTTTTGCAACATATGTGTGAAATTTGGAAAACATAGAATCAGACGGAATAAACGAAAATAAATAAACAAGTCATACCTTCCTCGACGGCTGATAATATTTTTCCAGGTTCCCCCATGACGTTTTCTTTTTTTAGATATATTAGGGATGTTTCTACAATAATTCTATCCATTTTTTACACTTACAATTAAAGATAACTGCTGACGAACTACTTAAAATAACTAAACGATAGACAATGACCAAAATACACATAGATAACACGCATTGGTCACGTGGTGTAGCACTCGTTTACACTATTGGACATATTGGAAATTGAAACTCACTGCAAGGATTTATAGTGGTTTTTGTAATTACACGCCACATTCTAGGCGTAATTTGAGGCGTTTCTAGTGGGATTTGGGATTTCTTCACATTTGCTTTTGAACCATCTCAAGAAATGCTATATGAAACCAAAACCTAAAATTACGTAAATATTGAGGTTTCGGAATTAGACGCCTCATATGTAATAATTGGTAAAAAATGTATTAAATCCATGATATTTTGAACAATTATGTCATCCTCACAAACACATGCAAACTATTATATCTATTAATATTTCTCATTTAAATGAAAAATAAAATATAACACAGATCGACTGTTCTCTCCGGCTGCTAGATCCGATACTAAAAAATCCTGCATAAGAATAAAATTCGCGTTCTCCCAATAAATTCTTATCCAAAAAAGAATCTTTAACAGTTTCTGTTTGTAAAGCGCAGTTACTAATACATCGTAAATAATAATAAACATGTTTAATGACTATTCACTAGTATTCTGTAGTAATATATTAAGTGCATTAAAAATAATCGAAAATTCAGCGCATGAAAACGTATTGCCTCGAAACTGCTTGAGTTCATTTTGATGTGATTTGACAAAATGTGCCCGAGACGCAGTCTCAGGGTACTTTTCAGTCAAATCACATCAAAAAGAACGAATGCGGTTTCTTAAAGACAACACGCTTTGATTTCTGAATATTCAGATTATTTTTAATGCACAAAATATATTTATTAGACTATTTCCAGAACAAAACATACAACAAGAAATATTTTATTATTATTAACTGAATTAACAATTTAAATTATTACAATCACGGCTAGGTATATTTTTATTCCCGTGTCAGAATTTTTAAGTGGATTTATTTAAAAATCGATTTAAAATTATTATTTTTCATATTTAAAAAGTAGTTTTAAATAAACAAAGCGTCGCAGTCACTACATTTTAGTTCATACACTCCTGTCTTTTGTAGTTTTTTCTGTTTTATCCTTATTGTTTATTAACATTTTTCCTAGGTTATTTTTATTTACAGATATTGTTTTGCAACCTAATTTACTTAATTTATTGCTGACTTTATCACAAATTCCAAGTCTATAATTAATACATTTATGGATGATATTGGCGTCTTGTACAGAACCAGCATAAAACTCCTTATACATAAATTTAATAAAAACAAAACAAAAGAAAAATATGTATAAGGAGTTTTATGCTGGTTCTGTACAAGACGCCAATATCATCCATAAATGTATTAATTATAGACCTGGAATTAGTGATAAAGTCAGCAATAGATTAAGTAAATTAGGTTGCAAAACAATATCTGTAAATGAAAATAACCTAAGAAAAATGTTAATAAACAATAAGGATAAAACAGAAAAACTACAAAAGACAGGAGTGTATGAACTAAAATGTAGTGACTGCGACGCTATATATATTGGCCGGACTGGACATAACATAAAAAAGCGACATGAAGAGCATAAAAAGTCTATTGTAAACAACGTATATAGCACCGGCATGTCAACACACTGTATAGAAAACAATCACTTTATAAATATGGATAATGTAGAATTACTTCACTCCGAATAGAAAAGCAAAAAATTAGACTTACTAGAAATATTAGAAATTAAGAAAGCTTCCAAAAATAAAAAAACGGTTACAAATGAACAACAAATATTCGCAGGTCACCACATTTGAGATAAAGTAATTTAACTTTTCTAAAAAAATTCCAAATCTTTCAAACCATTTTTATTAGTATAAGTTGCCAGATGTAACATTTAATATATAAGCAAGGAACACAAATTATAATTTAGCACCTCTCATCTGTACTCTTGAAAAGGGCCTAAAAAGCCGAAACACGTGTAGAGTGAAAATATAATTTTGAAACATTTAAAAGTAAATTTTCCTTGTTTATTTAAAATATTTAATAATGTTTCACAAGGAGCCAACCGCAGAATCAGTACAATGTTTAAAAAGTAGGTAAATAATTATATTCCTTTTGCTTCACAGGAAAATAAAAAAGGAAGAAAAAATCTTCGATTTTTATATTGATTCAACTGACGTTTTAAGCTGTCAATCCCAGTGCAATTTTCGTTGTGATTTTATGTAAAATTTTCACTTGAAATGTAATTTTCGCTAAAAGTTTGTTCTTATGGTCCAAATTTTCAAAATCTTGCTATTTCATTGGTTCTTATAATGTGAGGGAAATAGTCAACTGAATTTGCTTCCAATATGAGGTCATGCTAAAAATTCAGTGTGCTGCTTGATGTAATATCATATAAATTTGTAAATTGCAACAATTAACGGATTACTTTTGCAAGATTATTAAATACAAAACCAGAATTTCTTTAATATTCTTAATTTTTGAACGTAGCTTTATTGTAGTGTACTTTTCCTTATGGGTAGATAATGTCAATTTAACTTCAATGTTCAAAATTCAAATTAAAAATCCATCTCCCATACAACTTTGGCGAAATTGTGCATAAGTTAAGAACCCTCAGAATATGAATTACACAGAATGTATAAATGCAATTTATATCATTTGTCTTTTAATACCTACTCATAAGATTACTGAGATAGTGGGATATTTTTAACATGCTTTATATTAGCTTCATCTGTATGTAGCTATGTATGTATCTATCTATATAACGGAATCTTTCAACGTAATTTTCACCAACTTCAAATCGTCTGATTAAATTGAAAATTTGCACACGTATTAAGGACCGATGACAATACAATAATTTGAATGCGTATCGACGCATTTCTCTTAAGAAAAAATTGTCTCAGCGGATGTCAAAGTTGTGTGATCGGCGCATTCGCCAAAATAACGGAATATTTCAACGTAATTTTCACCAATTTCAAGACGTCTGATTAAATTGAAAGTTTGCACACCTATTAAGAACCGATGACAATACAATAATTTGAATGCGTATCGACGCATTTCTCTTAAGAAAAAATTGTCTAAGCGGATGTCAAAGTTGTGTGATCGGCGCATTCGCCAAAATATCGCATCCATGATAAGTTGGCAGAAAGTTAACCACTAATTGAATACCGTAACTCATACTATACTTGAAATACAAGATGAACTAGTTACCGATTTACGATAAGAATGTTTTTTTTTAAAAGCATTTAATTCTTTCGTTTTGTCAAAATATACAGCAATTCAACAATAGCAATACAATAATTTGAAAAAGAAAATAAAAAAAAATTCCGAAATAAATTCAAATCAATAAATTTTGAAAAAAATTTTAATTAAAAAATTTCGACAAAAATTCTTGAGGACTATATTACATTTGTTTTCGTTTCATGACTAAAAAATAAATTATAGTTTAAAAAACTAAAAAAACACGCTTTAATAGCAAACCGAACTAAAAAGTAAAAAATAAGAATGAAGTGATTGGCAAAAAAATTCATTTTATTGTAAAAAAGCGTGGGGTGCTTTCTACTATATTTTTATGATAACTCTACTCTTATTAATAGCTACCAATAAAATATTTATAACAATTGATATCAAGCACCCCACGCTTTTTACAATAAAATGAATTTTTTTGTCACTCACTTCATTCTTATTTTTTACTTTTTAGTTCGGTTTGCGTATTTTTTAGTTTTTTAAACTATAATTTATTAACTGTAGACTTCAATAATTTTTTATTGTATAAATAATGGATGGAAATTTCGAGCAAAATTTATATTTGTTTATAATAATAATGATAATATAGTTTATTTACTAGAATAAAGTATGTACAAGGTTCCAAACAAACAAATATGATAATATGTAAATAAACAAGCAAAAAAGGAAGTGTTTCACAAAGCAAAGCTGCCAGATGGTACACTTGCAAATACAAATAAAAAGTATAGAAATGACACATAAAGAAAAGTAAGGTCAACCGACAAAGGAAATCCGGCGCGTGGACTAGCTCTACTTATTATTACAGATTATTAAAATATTTAACACTAATACTACCAATACTAAACACTAATAAAAAAAATAATAAATTATCAAACTATAAATAAATACATGTTTGTAATTTATGATTTAATTGCATATCATATCTATTGTAAATCGTTACAAAATTTGTAAATAATTATTGCCGAAATTTGAAATTTGCGCCCTTGAAACAATTTTCTATTTTCCTGAACACTTGTCGGAACAGGACCAAGGATAAGAAATATCGACGCTTAAGAAACAATACCTCGTATCTCCATTTTTGTCAAAACTCGGTTTAGAATTTTAAATTAATGTCCACTCCTATGTCCAACAGTTCTCAATATTTTGTATCTCCAAGATTAATATTGATACCAAAAACTCTACTTAAAAAATACCTCGTATAACATAAAATAACTCGTATCTCCATGACCTCCATGATAAAAATAACATGTAGGTTTCATATCTATTAATAAGAAAATTTAGTTTTTTTCGTCTCCTGTAAAACTGCTAATTTGGAGATAAGAGGTATTGTTTCTTAAGCGTCGATATGCTACCTTGCTACGTTTCGTTTATTGATCCCTGCGGAATGGTAAAGCTGAATAAACGAAATCTAGCAACAACTCCTGTATTTTAGGAGGTGTTGAACCTAGGCTAGGTAGAATTTTTGATATCATTGGTCCTGTTGCGACAATTGTTTAGGAAAAACAAATATTAATATGATGAGTAATGATTATTATGACTACTTCAGACAATACAATCGCGCTAATTCCGGTGACACTTGCTTTCCTAACAATAATTGTTTTGTAAACAATATTCACATCAATATCGAAACTGGATAAATATTCTGATAACCATCTTGTTATCAACTTTGACATGTCTTCAATGTTGATATTAAAATAATAATTTAACCTTCGTCCATTGGCGACACTTCAATTTCTGTTTTTGTAGGCGATAGCGCTAAGATGGACATAACTTGTAAATTTTAATTTTCATTAGGTATTACTTTTCGTTGTAGTATTATTATTTTTTTATTCATTTATTTAAGGTCGGCCTATTTCAGCCACCAGCGCCAATCACTGACGCCAGGAGACAAACTACCCCCAACCTGGAAATTTTGCCAGACCTCTTCTGTATCGAAGAGTAAGGATTTTTTACTTGCCTAACATTTAGACAAGGGACCAACTGCTTTACATTCCTTCTGAAGGATGGTTTATCACCTACACAACCCTCGCCTAAGATTGCATAGTTTTACGCTGATATACAAACCGCTAGAAGACGAGACGAGGTCGCCGAGTTTCACTTGAATTACTATCAAATTACTGACTGCGGCCTCCGTTGTTTAACTTATCGCATCAAATACGAGTATAGTTAAATATAATATTTGCCAAATGCAAACAAATGCAGCATCGTGTGGACCACACGACGCTTGTCAATGTGATTATGTGTGTAGATTTGTCCCAAGAACAAATGTTCGACAAGTGTAAGCAAATGTCGCATCGTGTGGATGTTGCGTATCGATGTATTCGAAAGGATGCGTTTCCTTGTCAAATACTCATCAAAACAATACATATGGCACATTGTTTGGACTATGCAACGAATGCATCTTAATCGCTGTATGACGGTTCGGTCAGAGGATGGTAAATAAACACATAAAAAAGACGATTTTCCTTCCACATCAATAAAAGCCAGTGTTACCAGTTTAATGCATTTTACACTAGATATGGGGTATGTATGATGGATTTGGTGGGTAAAAGTTAGTTTTTGGTGTATGATGTAAAATCTGGTGTATTTACCATGAAAATTAAAACAATCTGATATATTCACTTTAGAAGATGAAATGACAATTCAGTGTTCTTCGAAAAGTTTTCACAACAAAATTATCTATCAATAATAAAACTGCTACAACAAAATTATCTATGGGGTTTGTCATTAAGGTTTATTCTTCTGTGATTTGATTCGTTGATATGCGAAAAGCCAAACAGTATAAACTGAGTAAACGCTGAAAATAGCTGCAAGATGAAGTCGTCGTTTGCGTTTCTAGATTGTTATATCGGTACTTTTTAATATAATTGTCGATTTTCAAAACATATTAATTTTAGCGGATACTCTGGATTTTAGTTGCTTTTGTTCTTAAAATTATGATTCATAGAATAATTGCAGTCATTATTTCTTAACATTCGCTTAAATTTAGCGAACCTAAACAAGCACATGGACATGGGAAAAATTAGAATTGTCACATCTACCTATCGTATATACCAAAGACTTGGCGCTAATAAATTCTCGCCAAATAATTTACACATATTTGACGCATTCATATTTGACGAAAGTTTGCCGAGTAGACGCATCATCTGAAGCCGGTCTTACGGTCTCAATACTGTGTGGCTTCAACTTATCTAGACAGCATCTCTAGCAAATATTCTGAATGCTGATGGTTTCTCAAATTAATAATAATAATGATAAATTATTTATAGGAAAAATTTAAGGTTTTACAACATAAAATAGTTCCAAAAGGCGAGAGTATCTCTCTTTAGAGTTTTTTAAGTCCGTCTGTGTGTAAAATGCTACAAGACAATTTTCGACATAAAGGTAGTAAATACAGAAAATAAACTATATAATTTATGAAAAAATGAAGAATAAATTAATAAAAAACACAAACGAAATTAGGTTGCACATTGGATAAAAATTACTCTGCAATTGCAAAAGATGATTTCGTAATCTGCTTTTAAGAGTATATAAACTTTGAGCTGTACTCTACATTAAATTTATTTAGCAAGCTAACAGCATGATACTTGAAACAGCATTTATAGGTTTTGTGTTGCGGAATACAATAAAGGTCAATATTTCTTAAGTCTAAATTATGCACAATTCTCTTAATAAATAGACTATTGAGATAGTAGTAATGATTTTATACATAGAACTGCAATATAAAAGAGTAAATCGATGTTCCGATTTTAATATATGCAAAGTGTTAAAGTGTTAAAATATGGAGTAATATGCTCTCTGCGCGCTATTTTATACGAATAGCGCAGATATGTGTTTTGTAATATTTGGATTTTATTTAAATTGGTTTAAAGTTTTAAATTTTGCATATCCTAAACTACATTTTTTAGTCACATGTGTCTGAAAATTAAGATTGGAATCAATATAAACTCCAAGATTTTTTGTACACTCTGTTAACTGTATTTCTTGATTATCGTTCACAACACTGACATTTAACGAAGATATTGCTTTTTCACGCATTGCAACTAAGCCGAGACATATTAACACAGATTTAGAAGGATTTATTAGTAGACCATTAACTCTTGACCAAGAAGAAATTGCTGGTAGATTTTCGCCAGGCGTTTCAGCTGTTATATTAATGTCTTCTGCAATACAGGATCGTATATTTGGGTGTCATCGGCAAACATGTGTCATTTGCATAAGCACAATTTAATGTCGGCTGAAAACACAATAAACAAGAGAGGACCTAAGATGCTTCCTTGGGGTACTCCCTTAGTTACTGTGATTCACTGGATATGAAATTATTAAATTCTACAGTTTTCGTCCTATTATATAAATAACTGGCAAATCATGACAATACAGCATCACTGCAGCCATAGAAATGCAATTTAGCTTGTAGTAGTTGATGGTCAATGCAATCAAATGCTTTACTGAAGTCTAAAAGGGCAAGTAGCGTTCCTTGAGATTTATCAATTGGTGTTATGATATCATTAGTTACTTTTAATAGAGCAGTAGTTGTACTTTTTCCAGGACGAAGACCTGACTGAATATCTGGTAAGATGTTAAAAATGTCTATATCTTTTAGCAGTTTTAATAGCTATACACTAACTTTAGACAACATTGGTAAAATATTGATAGGTCTTAGCCCGTCAACTCTTTTGCTTTTGGTACTTTGGCGATAAGTCTTATTATTGCTTTCTTCCATATTGCAGGTACAGATCCAGTGATAAGGGAAACGTTAATAATATTGACAAGAGCAATTTTGCAAAACGGGAATACAGTATTTAACATTCTGAGGTTAATAAAGTCGGCTCCATACGCCTTTGATTTTATAGTTGAAAACGCGTTCTCTAAATCAACAGGATTTACATGCTCAAAATCAGCGAGTTAATAATATTTGGATGAATGTTATCAGCGAAATATGACACAGTATCATCGTCTGCCGTTGTATTACTGACAATATTAATAATAATAATTATTAATAATTGTTAACATCGTCTACCTTAATCGACTCGTAATTTATTTTCACCTTTTTTGTGTATATTCCAACTAGAAAAATATTGCCACATCCTTTTAGGATTATTTTTAAATAGAGTGATTCTGTTCAATATGAATGCAGTTTTTTTCTTGTCTAATTGCGAAGGACACATAGTTCTTTAAGTCTTTCTAGTATTGTTTATCCACTTGGAACATTGTGGATTTGTATTTTTTAAAAGCTTTACCTTTTAGCTTTATCATTGTCCTGAGCGTGTCCGTAATGCATGGTAAAATATTTGCAAATTACTGTTTGTCGTAATCAGAAGGAAAATTTATCACCGCGTTTTTTTTTTGTTTTCGAAAATTTAGATATTTTGTAGTTATGACATTTGGAAATTTAATTTCTTCATTGTGTAAATTTCAAAATGCCAAAGACTATGCAATACTCTAAAAGACGTCATCACGATAAAAGAGTTTTTATTCGACTGGCACATCGTTTATGTACGACAGGATCTGTGTAACTTCCTGTGCATCGGAGACACCGTAGAGGTCGCACCGAGAAAAATATTATAAATGTATTAGCATATGTGCAATTTAATCCTCATTTAAGTACTAGAGCAATAGCCAGGGACTTGGGAATATGTCGAACCACTGTTCGAAATATTCTGAGAGAACATAAGTAAGTATTTATTCATAACGAATTAGTTCATCATAACATAGTGGGTTTATGCAAAAAAAAATTGTTATAAAGTTTATAAAATTTATATTTTAAAGATAATGATATGTATCTCGGGGTTACCAACAATTTAGAGCAAGTATAGAAAATATATGACATGCAAAAACAAACATTTTTCATATATTACTCTGAGAACTTTTACAAAATGTAATAGATTTATTAGATTTTTTTTATTTTAGGTTGCATCCATATCACATCGTCTTCCATCAAAGTTTAAGGGCTCGCGATTTCGATCAGAGACTGGATTATTGTAACTGGCTGTTGTAAATGATAAAGGAAGATCCTGGATTACTTTCACGTATTTTGTGGTAAGAAGATGAGGCTTCATTTAGCAGTGATGGAAATGTAAATCGCCATAATATGCATTAATGGTCTGAAACGAATCCACGTTGGATGCGAGAGGTCCAATCTCAGGGACGTTGGTCTATAAATATGTGGTGCGGAATTCTAGGTGGACAAATAAATGAGCCTTTTTATTTTCGATGAAACTTAATGGAGAACGTAATCTAAATTTTTTAAGAAACGAATTGCCGCTTCTTTTAGAAGACGTAGATCTAGCAACTCGTCGTGATATGATTTTCCAACATGATGGGTGCCCGGCGCATTTTTCTCTGCACGTTCGAGATTATTTAGACCAGACATATCCTGACAGGTGGATAGGACGTGGAAGTCTATTTCATTGGCCAGCCAGGTCCCCAGACCTGATTTGTCTAGATTTTTATGGGGGCGAATAAAAGATCTCGTTTTTGCCACCAGACCCACTACAAGGAACGACATGATTAAGAGAATAAGAAATGTCATTCAAAGTATTTCGATGGCAGAAGTAGAGACTT
This sequence comes from Rhamnusium bicolor, assembly GCA_029963845.1. Lineage (NCBI taxonomy): Eukaryota > Metazoa > Arthropoda > Insecta > Coleoptera > Cerambycidae > Rhamnusium > Rhamnusium bicolor. The sequence continues at coordinate 183,804 of JANEYF010005149.1, forward strand.
CCGTTCAATCCACTCGCCAAAAAATGAATTCTTGCATCCAAAATGATGGTCGACATTTTGAACATCTAGGGCCTCACTAATTATATTCTAATTCTTTTAAGTTATTGTAATGTTTTTTTTTGGGTGTACTTTATTAATTTAATTTATTAATTACCAATTTTAATATTACATAATATATATTCTACTAGATATTTTTGACATATTATGTTGTTTCTTCATTGTGTCATTTTCACAGCTAACTTGTTTTCAACAGCTACTTTGCAAATTTCATCGCCAAGATCTGATAATAATTCATAATTTCAAATTTGTTTGCTTATACCTACTGTTATAATTTGGTAATGAGATCCGTGTTGAAGAAATATAAGGACTAAGCCATGTTTCTGAAAGAGCTATTATACTGAACTCTTTCTTAAGTATTAAGTCCGAAAATATATGAAACTGTGTTGTAAATTAGCGCATACTGACATATTGCTAGTAAACTTAGTTTTTTGGAGTTTGAGGGTTGTCTGTATTAGAAGTATGACCGCTAATAGTTTCTTTGGAGATAATTTTTGGTGTATCACTTATGCATTTGACAGTTTAGTTAGCTTCTCCATCATCTGTACGACATTGCAGTTCAATTCTCAAATATTTTAAAAGTTTTCTTTGGGCTACAGTTTCATCTGATTTTATTTTTAAATCTCTGTATCTAGAATTTTGAAGATTGAGGTTATTACGTAATGTGGCAACCGCATCATCGATGTTACTGAAAATTACTCGAATTGATCGCGGACGCTGATCACGTCTGCCGATTCTGTGAGATTTTATTGTCTCTGTAGGAATGTCACCGATGGTTTTAATTTTATTTTTAGACATTTGGATATCATGGATATCATTGTCTTCTTGAAGTCCATAAGTAATGATATTTTTGAAACGCTTAATGCGATCGACAGCTTCATTGACGATTGGACTCATATGAATCTATGGGTAGTTCTGTACTTTTATTATTGGTAATCTGGTTTTCAATTTTTTTCAAAGGTTCTTCAATTGCATCAAATCTGTTAAATTGATTTTATGGCATTTCAACTTGCTTTTAAACAGTAATAAGAATATTACGAATATCGTTATCTTTAGGAATGTTCATGCATTTCTTACAGAATAATCTGAAACCTATTGCTTTTGAGTGCGTAAATCGTTTAATATCATCCGTCTAGTAGCCCATGCAATGCACGAGAACTTATGCACGTGAAATTATTTTTTGTTGTGTTATTTGTTTATTTTAATTACTTTTTAATATTAGTACGAATAAAAGTTGTCGGGAGAATAACCGATGTCGTATTTATACCTTAGGTAGATACCTAAGTTAGCTCCCACTCAAGATATGAGAAAAAGTGTGGAACATGTAGTATGTAGATGATAAATTTAAATACGATTATAAATATTTATCTTGAGTGTATTTTTTTACGAGACAGTATTAATTTGTATTTAAAACTGTCACTTTTATTTACAGTGTTTACTGCTTTTTACCGTAAAATTAGTTTTAGCGATATGTGTATATTACAGAATAGATAAACTGATAACTTTTGTTTCAAATAAATTTTAAACAAGATATATCATTGGTTATGTTCATATTTAGTATGAAAATGTTTTAAAACCGGCAACAATAGATAATGGTATAAAAAATGGAAGCTGAAGAGATTGATGAGGAACTCGAAACAGGATTTCAGTTTTAGTGCCCTCACTTGAAAAAATGAATAAATGCTATCAATGTTGACAATACATCAAAAACTCCTCCCCACGAATAAGAACAAGCTGGTGTAGACATGTGGAAACATTTCTTTTGAGTAAAAATTTTGCACAAAATTTCTCTGGACTGGTAGAATTCTGGATATCTTACAATTTTACAGAGAAAATTAGGAGCATCGTTATTTTATCCAGGATTTTAAAGAAACTGCATTAGCAATACCTTTAAAAAAGAGCTGAATTAACTCATGAATTTATTGGATTTCGAGTACTGGCAACTCTACAGAATCTGTTGTTTTTTTTTACAGCCTTCTTTGTTACAATACCAATGATGCATTGAGCAAAACAGAGCTACAAAAAGTTACTGAATTTGAAAAAAATGGATATGAAAGCAATAGTTGTTATGAACAAGGAAAATTAATTCATTTGATTTCTATATAATTGTATTTATATGTATCTAAGAACAATGTGAGGCAATTCTGTAAAAAAAATTACTATATTTACCTCTTAATTAAACTTATTTTAATTAACTCACTTGATAACATTTTCTACATGGATACCTAATATCCCTCCTACAGATAATGTCAACATGGTTTAAAAAATAGTGATGATCCATGTATTCTGGACGAATTGACACATTACTCGATAACAATGTGTAAATTTACTTAATAACAAAAAAAGCAATCCTATTATGCGATTCAAATGTATTGAGCCCTTACTTTAAACGCTTACGAAAAAAAACTAGACGACCGAATTAGACAATTTCTTCACATATCAGTGCATATACTGTTTACTATAGTGTGCCAAAATTTTATGAAAATGTTTTACAGTTTTTTAAATATTGAATGATAATGTAAAAAATTTACCAAATTTCGGTATCATTTAGATATAACGATATTTGCAAATTAATTTCTCAAAACTAACTGACAAAACTACTTGAAATTTTCATGAGTTATGGACCTCTCTGTAGACTTGTCGTCCTTTGCAAAAAGGAACGACTTTTAGTTGTTCAATTATTAAAAAAATTTTGCTAATTGATATTTTCATTATTATAAATAATCTAATTAAAATAATAATAACATAACAGTTGCACAACAAATAGCGATTCTATGAATAAATTATAGTTTTATTAAAAAATAACGAAATACCACAAGAAAAAACATAATCGAAGTGGGAGAAACTCGACCGTTATCGCTTATTTATATCTTGGACTTTCCGTTGAAATTTTTTATACACTGATTCTCCAGACATTGAAACCTATTTGTTGAACAACAATTTTACTAATTAATTGCTTCGTTTAGTGATGCCACAAAATATTTTTTAAATTTTTCTTTTTTTATTTTTTTTTCACATTTTTTCACATGTGAAAACAAATATATGTTTTTATCTACACTCCAAATTTCGTTCGAATATCTTAATAATTCATAAAGATATACGTAATTCAACATTAACGTGTCCAGAGATCACGTAAAAAAGGGTACATTTTTAGATATAATAATGCGAAACTTGGTAAGTTCAAAAAAATAAAATGTTAAAGCTATTACGGAATATTAACATGTCCAAGCAATAAAACCTAATTTTTCCAAAATTTTTAGACCGTTAGTTTTTTTGTAATTCGCACTCAAATTGAAGGCTCAATACATTTGAATCACATAGTACATGAATGCCCAAAATAAATCAAATAAGTGAATAGGTACTTAATATGTACTTATATGTATTTAATTTTGTTAATAAAATTGCATATCATCATCTATAAATTAATTAGAGAATAATTAATTAAAGAGTTAGGTACATATTAAAATATATGAGAAAAAATCCTTTCAATGGAATCTAAAAAAAATCCTTAATTTTTCATAGTAGTGTATGGTATAATCAGCGTAATATTAATTAAATTCTTTAACAAAATATTAATGCCCATTTAAAACAGATTTACAATTTGAGGTCCCGTAGACCCACTTGCGGTAGGTCCGCGAATGTGTTATTTTCTCATTTGAGGTGTGAGGGTATTAAAATCAATATAAAACTACAAAAAATACACGATTTAAAATAATTTTTCAAAATGATTGCTTATAAGTTACTATAATGTCAAATTTCGAAATATCTTGAGGATATTATTATACTAATATTGTCTATATTGGCTGTGGCATTCTTCCAATTTTTTTTCTTTTCTTTTTTTACTTTCTGTCATAATAAAAAGTCTAATATTTAATAAATCTGAAAAATAGGGTTACCGATTATTGTATTGCATTCTTGACTTAAAATAAAAAAAAGACACCCTCGGACTATTTTATTATCAAAAAAAGTCATGAGCGCAGACGTTTACTTTTCCAATGGGTATATAAATTTTTTTAATTCCATTGATTTTAGAACACGTCTATTCCATATAGCAGAAAAAAATTATGATTCTCAACATCATTTATTTATTTATTGCTAAGTTAGTTGCTTATTATTACTTGTAAAAATATTTGGTTAAAAATAGTATTACCTTTAGATAAAAATAGAGCGACAAATTAGATCACCTTCGAGGTCACCTCTTTTGTATGATAGTTATCTAGAAATCATCATAATACGTGCAAATTAAATTATTATTCCCTTCCTCTTTCTATTTAAACCAATTATTACATATTGTGGTTTCGCTAACACAATTAATGCATTTGATATTTTTTAATGGGTTACATTTTTCAATGTTATAATAAAGTAACTAAAAAAGTTTTAGATAATATTATTGATAATCATCATAATCAATCAATCACTAATCAATCATATTTATTATAAATTTAGCTACGATACTGAGAAAAAGAACACAAAAAAATATTTGTTAATGTTAATAATGTACTTACCTCGGAAGGTGAAATATCAAAACATTCCCCAATTTTCTGATACAACTCCCTGACGTTAGAAAATCCCGAAACAAACGCTGTTGGACTTCCATGGGCGAGTTGACAATAAAACTGAAGCGCATTTTTTGACACTGGGGACACAGGACTTACTGGGCTCTTGTTCGACACATTATTATTGTCATATTGAGTGTCACCATTGTGTGATGTGGGAATGTTGGGTTTCGGGCGATTTTTTTTAAACATTTTTCATGTAATTATAGTCTATTTGCACACGTCGATTAATCCCTAATTTGAGAACACTAACTAAACAGGTTCGAGTGCTTGATCATCACGATGAGTTTTTTATCAGTAGATAAGTTATTTTTAATCTCGTGTTATAGATTAGAAACACCGTTTATGACAACATATCGCAGTCGCACTCACCGCTTAACTGACTAGAGGTAGATCCAAACCAAAGCCGCGGGAAGAAAGTATTGATATAAGCGCAGGTGTAATTAGAAAACGGATAATATGCAATTTTATGTGTATAGAGAGTGTCCTGATGTGGTACCGCTAAAGAGAACAGTCAGATCACTCAGATCATCGCGTCCTGAGATCAAATGAATTAATTAAAGATTAAACCCAACATGCAATTCTAAAAAGTACTACCTTAAAAAGTTAGAGCTTTAAAAATCAAAATTTTATTTCTATTCTTGAATAAATCTTAGAAACAACATCGAATTAAATTGAAATTTGGTACGGCTTATTTTTTAGCTCTAGAGACACGATGGTGTTATTTATTTTGTTAGTCTTTTCTAGAGGGCTCCTAGATAGGCCTCATTGGCTTGATATTTTGATTTATAACTAGAGCTCGGATGAAGGTATCGGTTTCCAGTGACGGCTTTTGTGCAGATAAAATATTATATTGTAAAAACAACTGAAACAACAGAAACACAAAAAATGTATACACGACAAAGTGAATTTTATTTACTTTTAAATGTTAATACGTGAACTAGTTTCATCGGAAAACATATAGTTTAATTCAAACTTATTTGCAACATAAAAAACGTCGGCTTTTTTGACGGTGATAAAGGGATCAAAGAAGTCGACGTTTTTAAAGTTACAAACAAGTTTAAAATAAGCTGTACTATATTAAATAAAAACGTAATGATTTCACTATTGCACTACATTATAGCGTTTCTGGGTATTTACGTAGATATCTGAGCTCTGTGGATTAGCTGAGAATAACATACAGTTTGTCTGTACATTGCATAACATCGGGTCATACGTGACAAGAGCGCAAAATTGTATAGCACTGATTGCTCTTTTTAAAATACCAGTAAAGATAAAAGTATGAGCGTTGCTGGACTTTTACCGGGCCTTTATCGGAAATAATGACCTAATAAAGGCCCAGTAAAGGTGCATACTTTGGTATTTACTGAGATGTCTCATTGTAAACCTTCACAGGCTATAGTAAATTTGTGGATTCGTGATATCCCGGAATTACAATTTGACGGTACAGTATTATATTGCAGTAGCTGTGACAAAGCATATTCTTGGGCACTGCATGTAAAACAGATATTAATAAACACATCTAGTGGAAGTGACGGTTGGATTTAACATACCGTGGTCGAAACTAGATAATTCACCTTTTAGACAATTTTTGCAAAAGTGTATTAGTGGCACGTATAGCAGGTTCAGGTGCCATTGGAGTTGACAGTACAAAGAATATATTTATCAGCGGAGTGTGAAAATATTAGAGAATTTCTTCTGAGCTTCTCACAATATATATGGATTTTCAACAAAAGGCACCGAAGTTAACTCCAAAACATTTAGAACAGATATTAGTAATATAGTTTTATTCTTGTAGGTAACTGGTAGTGTATTAGTTTAGTGCGAGGTTTAGTGTTATATCTCCCAATACTTCCAGTCCTCTTCGAGTGAGTGTTTATAATATATTGACTTTATCAACTTTGGATATTACGGAAAAAATGCAGACACAACCATTTGCACCAACATTGCCAATGCCGGTGACGGGATTCGAACCCTCAGCTACGACAGAGAGATTATCTAGTGTTAGCTCTACTACACCGAACGCCGGTGGTAAGATATATTGTGTCATAGTGCATGACCATATTTACGCGCTGACACATAATCGGAAATATTTGCCATTTTTCAGAGCCGGCAGTTACAAAAAATTAAATATAAATAAACACACCACATCATGTGGTGTGTTTCTTTAATTACCATACTATATCCAACCAGTATAACGAATATCGAGGCACAAAAGTGCAAGAAGGGATGTTCGTATATAAAATTATACGTATATTCCCCCAGTTAATTTAGTAACACGAAAGCGTGTGGTTATTTTCGTGGAGTGGTGTTTGGTTTGGTTCTCGCATAAAATGCTTTTTGCAATGGCGCAGTCACTACCATTTGTGCATAAACTTCTAAAATGTTTTAAAACTACGATGATCTTATAACAGATGGGTCACATATTTGTGTACTTCATGCAATCGACGTTATGTATTTCATACACGCTATGATTGTGAAAGACATTTAAATTCGGCTATCCATCGACAAAATATTGCCGGTAAAGTTACAAAAGAGGATTTTTTTTTATGATTTGTATATCCTATCTGTGCATGTAGTCTGTCTTGGAACATAGTCGGCAATGCTTTAAAGGTTTCTTTGCAAAATACATACCAGGTTTTCCTTTACCTAGTAGCCATACGGTGCATTTTATTGATGTTCACCAAGAGTACCTTTTTTACGTATAAAACTTTAAAATTTCATATTCTACCGTCAAAAATAGAAAAAAAATTACATACAAAAAAAGTTGGGGTTATTATAACTCCACAACCTCCCAGTTTGGGACAGCCCTGGATAAAATATTTGAATTATTTCCATTTCAACTTATTACACATCAGAAGTGTAGCGACTGTGTAAATTTTCAATATTTGACTTTGAGTGGTTTTGGAGATATTCGATAAAAACATTTCTCAGGAGCACACCTTTAGGGGCCTGTAGCTCCTTTAGGAAGCATTTTTCGACCAATGTTTATATAAACTTTCTTTCCTATATCTGGCCATAGAAGCAGCTGGTAAAATATTGCACACTAATTTCGTGACACCCTGTATATAACCTATATCCAATCCTGGTTTGACGTCAACAATACCAAAATTCCAAGCTCTACTCATTATAAAGGTACAAACATAGTGGAGCGCCGAGTCAAGATGTAAGCAGCGAGGTAAGCAGCGAGTGTCGGTTCACTCGATTTATGCAGGTATATAGTGGAACGTCGATGTTAGCTTCAAACACAAGAGGTTTGGTATATTTTTGAGCTTTTTCTTTGTTCGTCTGCAGTAGTAAATATGAGTTCAGACACTGAAGATGAGATTCTAGTTGACAGCGTAGCACAACAAATATTACTGGTAATGTCTAGAGAGTGTTCAGTACATCCCGTTAACCAAACTAGAAGAAAATTAGGACAGTATCACACCCTTTTTCAAGAACTGAAAAAATACCCTGATCGATTCTTTCAGTATGTTAGAATGGACTATGCAACTTTTGATTATATATTGGCCAACATTGCACCTCATTTAGAAAAAAAATGGACAAATTTTAACTAGCAGCCCATAGGTCCAGAAGAAAGATTAGTCGTTACCTTGAGGTAAATATAAAATTAAACACTTTTATTATTTATTTATTTATTTTTATTACTTTCGTTCTTCTATTTTTTAAGATTTAAATGAAAAACAACAAACTTTATTAACAAAATAAAAAAATACGAAAAAGGATACAAACAGAAGAGAAAAATAATTTCAATGTGCATATTTGCTTGCAAACAAAAAAACAAATTAAAACACATTTCATAAAAAAATGCTTCAGTCAAAATCATATAATTATGTAAACCTATAAATTTGCGTACTCTTCAGTACTATACTCGCAGTTTTGAAAGTACCTTTGCGGCTTTGGGTAAGCGTACTTTTGCATCAAACTCTGCACTTCGTTTCTGAATTGTAAAATAGCATTGTCTTTTATTTTTTTACATGCGGTAAAAGACTGTCGAAAAATAATTTGTGGTCATCATCTGGGGTTTTAGGTACAGCAGAGGTTGCAGCTCGTTTTTTTGACTAAATATTCCAATTTTTGCTTTTCAATGTGTATCAGAGCGTCGACTTGATTAGCGCGTTTTCTACATCTGCTTGGTAATACTGAGCGTGGTTCACAAGAAGATGTAGATGGGGTATAGGCGAGCATATAGGACGTATCTTCGTCATCAGCATTATTTTGGGTGGCATATTCAGTAGTATTATTATTTATGGCTTCAGGTTCAGCAGATGGTTGCGTACTTACGTTTCTTTCATCATCATTGCTTTCCTCAAGTTTCCTCCAGACAGCTTTCTTTGTGTCGAGGTACAAATTGGTCTTTAAAAAAAAATATATTTTTAAAATAAGGCCATTGCGATTTGGTCATCATATCGCCGGGATCTCCAGATCGAGGTTCAGGAATTAATTAAACAGAATTAATTGTTCGACATTCATTTTTAATTGGTTCCTTGCACCGTTGAATTATGACTGATTGTTTACCGCGCTTTGATTCGTTTAAAAGAAATCGCGAATGTAAATCGTGAAGCGCTGCTTTGCTAATACCGATGGACGCAAGCGCTCGGCGCATCTTTACTATGTGCGCCTCCTACTGAATGTACCTAAATAAATCGCGCATCGATGCTTAGCTCGCTGCTTACATCTTGACTCGACGCTCCACTATGTTTGTACCTTAACTCTTTTGCTCATCGCTTCATAGGGTTATCTATTATAGGTATGTAAAATTCAAGTATACAAAAAGGTATATATGTAAAGTTGATAAAATGATCAGTTTTCCAGAAATAATTACCTACGTCAAAACTTTAGCACTGATTAGAGAATTCATTTAATGTTTAACATTCTACAAGTGTTGCCATTTTAAAACATTTTTAAAAACTTGAAGATCAAAACGGGCGGAAAATCGCCAACAGCACAAAACTGACACTTCATAGTTTTAATGTTCTTCTATTTCTGGAATGACACATGTTTACTTGATATTTAACATGCATTGAGTGATTGTATCCTCTAAAGTATATTCACATAAACTTTGCAGCGTTAGCCAGGATAGGGAACAAAATTCGCGCGGATGATTGGTGCAGACGGCAGGCATATGTACACAAGTGCAAAGTTCAATTTTCATTGTTTATTTTATTTCATAAGCGTCGGTAGTAGTTGGACGTTTGTTGATTGTGTTTTGATATTAATTGAATTTTGTTTTCGACGACTGATATTAATATGTAAGTATTAAACCTAATGGTTAATGACCAATATATTCCATTAACCTAACCTAAAAATATGTATTATATTTAAGATAGAAAATTTAGTGATATAGTGATATATATATATATATATATATATATATATATATATATATATATATATATATATATATATATATATATATATATATATATATATATGTTGTTTTTCATGGAAAACCACTGACAGGAAGCCAGTTGCAACCTTTGTGGCTTCCACTTGGATGACTCCGGTTTGGGAGCGACGTCCAAGTATCGCAACGCGGCAACTTTCCTTTTGTGTCTTTTCTGAGTTTTGTCCATCATTTTAACTCAGCTACACCGTGCTGATGAAGACCAATTAGTCAGAAACACGTGTCCACGGTTTGCATCTTTCTGCCATTTGCAATTTTGCATTCTTTACACCTTGCTATTTTTTCTTTATGCGGGCATACCCGATAATTATTAATTTTTTTACTGTTCGTAATTAAACCCGCGACGAACTCCTTCTCTGTAATTATATATATATATATATTGTGACCTAAAACAGACCTGATCTGGCTGATGCCAAAATCACTTGTGCACGGCAGTCATTATTTTCGGGAGCTGAGTCGTGGATAAGGAATTAAGTTTTTGTTTTTATTATTTAGATGTTATTACACTATATTCATCTACCTTTATGCAATTATTTTAGATGTTATATAACCATATAATAAGCAATGCCTGGGCGCCAGCCGATTAAATCGACAAGGGAGAGGGGAATTCAAGAACATACAAAATTAACCAGAAAACACCAACGTAAACTAAATAAATTTATTAAATATAAAAACTAACAGTTAAATAATAGACTGCATATTTTTGTTGTCGAACAGTCGAAATTGCTAATTTAATAAAAATTTCTTTGAAGGGAGAATACCAGCAGGTAAGTACAAATAACAAATAACAGATATATCCGTTGTAAAGATGTCCTGGTCGATGAACAGATATGACACATGCAAATGCAAAATATAAACCTTAACACAAAAATAATCAATGGCAACATAAATAGACAACTTTATACAATAATTACTTACAATTAAGTAATGGGATTTTCAGCCAAGCTAATATTATACGCAAATCTCTATTTATCTGTGCGGTTTCATTTAAATAATATTTATTTCTATTTAACAACTTGAAAAACTAAGAGTGGTTTGTTTTTATGACTTGGAGGAATAGTTATACCAAATTACACATGTAAAATATATGGCAATCTTAGGCAAGTAATATCACAGTGATTAATTTGCAATTGCCCAATTAACAGCTGTTAATTAGTGAACAGTGAATAATTATTATGTGGGTAATCCACAACTTAACACGAAGATTATTATATGTACATTATTTCAAGAGCAAAACACAACAAATATCATTGTTCATCAAAGTAGACACTGGTAAGTATTATATAACGAATCTCACTATTTTTGATAATTGGTATAAAATGGATGTAATGCTGACCTTTCTTTAATATTTTCCCATCTCGTGATGTTGAAAACACTGATAACAAAATTGTACTCACTCTGTAGTTCCATAAAAAGATATCACCTGAGCCTGATCCTAGAACACTTGGCTGACAATCTAAGGGATGTTCCAACCCTCATACACACGTGATTTCTGAATGGTGAGTTAATTATAATTTTAAGAAACTGTCCTAGATCCTATGAATTGACTGGAGGGTGTGTGGTAACTTTAAGTAAAAATCAGAGTTGGCAAGATAATATACTCTGTAGTAACTTCAGCTTAGTTACATGAAGATAACTCGTACAGGACAGTACAATACAGGAGCAATACGGTAAGACAAAAAAGAAAAGGCCTAAAAAAATTATTATGTGTTACGCCCTTGGCAGATAAGAATATTAACTGATATGAATTTAGAAAACACTCACCCTAGATTTTATGAGGCCTTTTACTAAATTTTACACCGATTCTTGGAAAAATATACTAGAGAAATTTGAGCTAGCAATATCGCTGTCTTATCACTTCCACATTCTCCAATCTTGTGGAATTTAATCAAAAAAACTTCTGACAGTATTTCTGATTTATTGCCAACTATTCTAGATTAAAATTTACTATTTAATTCAAAAATAAAAGTATTTGACCTCAAATCAAAGAAATAAAACTGATGGACTAATACTTCTACAACAATTTAGGAACTCCTATTGCCCACATATTATTACCACTTTCTTTTTTCTGTTTCAGGTTTACCAGAAAATATGATAAATTGGATTATTCATATAAGATAAATAATATTAAACTGCCTTAAATTTCTAAGGATAACGTCTCTACACAACACAGTGCTGGACCGTGGCTACTATCGGCGAACAGCTCCATTTTTACAATGTGATTCTATCTGTGTACTATATTATGTTTCCTGCCTAACTTTTGTTAAAAAACATCCTTGTATAAAACAATAAATAAAGTTGAAATTCATAAACGTTTGAATGTTTAATTTCTATTATTAATTTTCAGAGGTTCGTTAAATCAATACAAATTATCTAGGTATGCAACCAAACATACGATCTTAACATTTCTTGTTCTACAAAGGGTTGTATATGAGTGTTGACCGGAATATATTATACTTCATTAACATACAGGGTCTTCCAACCGTACAATATATATATATATATATATATATATATATATATTATATATATATATATATATATATATATATATATATATATATATATATATATATATATATATATATATATATATATATATATGTAATTTTACATTGTGTAATGTGTTGTGTAATGTTTATATTAAATTATTTACCTTTATTGATATTGCCTATTTGATGTTTTAATGATCTACTGTTTTTAAATTGTGTTTTATTATACAAGGTGATTCAGTTTTAATAGCGGAAATTTTAACAGTCTATAGAGCTCGACAAAATGAGGATTTTTGTTGTAGATATAAATTTTGCCCATTGTAAATTGGGCTCTCTAAGACCAACCCACCACTGCAAAGTTTAAGTGAATAGAGTTTAGTAAATCTACATAGGCACTTCTGATCAATCGTTCCATAAAGTTATCAGCAAAAAAGTCAAAATAACAAGCACATGAGACATAACTAGTAGTTCTTGAGATTTATTCAAAAATAGGATTTATTTATATAAAAGGCCTATGACCTTTAAAAATGTTGTGTTCAAATAGGGATAAAAATTACAAGTATCTATAAGCATTAATCGTAATTCTAAAATTCTCCAGAAATAATTAAGTTAAATAATATATTCTATGTGGTGTTCTTGGCAAGGTAAATCTCCTCTATAGAAATATGTAAAAATATATATGTTCTTTAAAAAATATTAATTTTAATTAGTACCGAATAATCGAACACGAGGTATAAGAAAATTTTCAAAGGTCTTAAGCAGATCTTTTTACGCTATATATTTTTCATGTCTAAATGAAGAATTTTTTGAATAAATGTTTCCTATACATTTAAAAGATGTTCATTTCCTTTAATACAAGTGATTTTTGCTATTAATTCATTGATCGACTATTTACAAGTGAACGTTTATGGGGTTAAAAATACAAAAAAAAAATCACTAAATTTTCAAAGAAGATATCAACTATTTCAACTTTTCAAAAATATTTAAAAATCATTGTTTAAATCTTTTAATTTAGAATCCAGATAGCAAACAATTAAAATTACTTAATTACATGTTTCAGTGAAGAATGTTTAGAAAGATTTTAAATAACACCTTTTGGTGACTTTAACGAGGAGTCACACGAAAAACCTTATTATTTAATAATGGGAAATGGGCCTACAGTCTTGTAATTAATGCACATTGAAATTAATATAAATAAAATTAATACTCCACTCCACTTGTTTTTAATTGCATGTTTATCATCATATCGTGGTTAAACATAATAATTCATAAGAACCTTTGAAAAATTGAGAAATTTTTATACAGTTTTTCTTAATCTTTTTTTGAGTATTTTGTAATAAAATTTGACAAGTATTTAAATATGGCTGCACATAGAAAAATGAAAAGGTACGAATATCTTTGAAAAGGAAAATTAAATCCTGGCTAGATGAAGATTCATATTCTTTACACATAAAAAATTATTCTCAAATCAAGAAAAGATAATATGTTTTGTTTGATTTAAAATAGGTATTTTTTTTATCTGTGTAGGTATTCATTAGAAATAAAATTTTTCTTCAAAAATTTAGTCATTTGTTTGTTAATATTTCTTAGGAAAAGAGATTAAAACTAATTGCATTCCTAGATATGATTGACCTTCACGGCCTGGAACTTTAACATGGATTAGTAGATGCAGCTAAATTTTCTAAATGAGTAGCGACAGCCACTAATTTGTCAAGCATCTGGAATATGCGTAAACGTCATTACACTCATTACTTACTGTAATTATTAAAACAAAATATAAAGAAATTCCTTCCATACAAGACCATTTATGTCATTTCAAGAGGAATAAAATATGACCTACTTACTACTGAATTTCATCAATCATCATCTTAAAGGACAAATAAATTTACCAAGTCCTAATACTTTGTTATTGTTCATAATACACTAGAAAAATAAAATGTATTGTACCCAAATCTATTTCTACGTCAGCTCTGAAGGACCACATAAATTCGAATCATTTCTATATTTAACTAACATGTTTAACTTCAAATCTATGTTTCATCTAGAATATTCTAATTTAATAACCTGAAAATGGATACTCTAAAAAAAGAACATTTTGTGTTCTCATATCCTTTTTTTTTTTTTATTGAGAATATCAGATACCAGAGTATTCTTCAAAAGGAATATCGAAATTCATAGCAAGCTATTTACCTAAGATATTTTTACGAAGATGCATCTTAAGTAATTTTTCATCAAAACCGTAGTAACAGTGTTGGAACAACAGAAATAATAAAAACTGTTGTTAAAGATGGTCTGTCTGTCTATGCATATTTAGTTTGTCGCGATAACTCTAAGGCAAGTTTTTCGACAACAATGAAATTTTTATGACATTTTGGACATTCATTAGTAAATATATCTTATGATATTTGCAACCACAGTGGCGTAGCGAAGAGGTGAAATTGACAGAAGTAGGGAAGTGTTTTTGGGCGCCAATCTGTCCTGGTGTCACGCGCCGCAAAAATGTCATTTTTGTATTTATTACTATACACATTATAAAAATTTATTCTCTGTGTATGTTATTTTCCATACATTGTTTATCCAATTTTGCATTTATTCAAAGAGGAGAATGTTCAAGATAATATACAATGCGACAAAGAGATAGAAAGATGCAATATTAAAACGTCCAGTACCATAAGTTTTGTTAGCCATTACGTGCAAGTAGAATACTATACTTTAATTTTATTGACCACTCTTAAATAATAACAATAATAGTGCGCGATTCACCTCTATGAACAATTATTTAATTATCTTCTAGGTATCTTTGTTCTGTCTCTCGCGCCATCCTTGCAGGGTTGAATTTAGAATTTTTCAGTTTCGCGAAGGATGACGGAAGTGTATTAGTAGATGGGTTAATAAAATATTCTGGTAGGTCAGTAGGTGTTATTTTCGAGGGTATTTATATTGATTTTAAGAATTAGATTAGGAATCTTTATCGGTGTGTCCATGCTATAAGTATGTTTTATACAGTTTGTGTTTACATTATATATTTTAGCAGATTGTGACAACTTAAAGTGTTTAACAGGTATGTATGTGAAATTATCCACAGTGGTTAACTGTATTTTATACAGTTGTATTTTTATAAATATTTTGGTGGGCGGTGACTATTCGGGTGTTTCCTTTTTACAAGTGGCTGTTGTAAAGTAATACTAGAAAAATGTTCAGACCTTGGGAAGATTCTCAACCCACCACCAGCAAGGAATGTCAGGAAGATGTGGAAGATGGTAATATTTCACAAATTACAAAGAAACTTTCAAAACAGCATGCCAACTGTCACAAAAAATAGTTTTAAATATTTACAGAAATATAGTGAAAGGGAAACAGGAGCCGTGGAAAAAACAACCTTCTTAACAGAACGAACTATTTATAAATTAGTCCAGGAAGGACAATATAAACGAAAAGCTAAGCAACAATAATAATTTATATAAAGGATATTTTTTAGCTGGGATCATAAAGATTAAACAAAATTTTTTTCATTTTGAACTTTTCGACGTTTTGCTAAATTTATTTTACATTAAAACTAGATACAAACTTGTAAAATGTAAAAAGATAGAAAACATACAGGATAATAAAAAAAAATTAAAGAATATATGTACATATAAAAACTTACGATTAAATTAAAATTTTGTGTGTAATTTTCTCGGTATATATTAGTTACGTAACTTTTTTCTTAAAATGTATATTGTCCACTACAGTAACGACATAAATATAAATACTGTACAATACACATTTTAAAAAAAAGTTACATACCTAATATGTCCCGGCAATGTGTTGAGAAAATGACACACAAAATTTTAATTCAACCATAATTTTTTATATGTACATACAGTGTGTCCTCGGATGGAGTTCACAATACTTTAAATTTTTTGAAAAGTCATAGAGTTTTTTCTTATTTTGAAAATTCAAAAGCCGCCATCAAATGTTGGAAAAATTTTACAGGATGAACAAAAACTTAAAAAATGTGAAATTTGTTCAAGAGTAAAACACCAATATTTTTCTTTAAAAAAAATGTCTTGAACAATTGTTGTTCGTAACCATAAAACGTAATTTTTTTTATAAAGAAAGCATGTTTTCGTTAAAATGAAAAATAGAGACGTTTCTCCTACAAGCATTTCAGCATTAACTTGAAAATATTGGTCATCCATGACGAAATTCTTAATATGTCAGTTTTATGACAACAGTTATTCATAACATTTTTTCTCTAAAAAGAAAATCGGTAGTTTACTCTTGAACAAATTTCACATTTATTAAGTTTTTGATCACCCTGATTTGGAATTTTCATAATAAGCAAAACTTTTTGTAAAGAATAAATTTTTCGAAAAATTGAAAATTAGAAAATACAAGTATTGTGATCTCCATCCGGAGACACATTGTATATTTTCTAAACTTTTTTTTATCATCCTGTATGTTTTCTATAACATTTTACAAGTTTGAAAATGTTAGAAAGTGCCTACTCTCTTTTATATTCAGTTTTAATGTAAAACAATGTATATAAAAAAATTCATATTATTTATATTATTATACACAATTATTCGTTTTTTAGTTTCCTGAAGATGCTAATAATTTAGCCAAACGTCGACAAGTTAAAAAAAGAAAAAATTCTGTCATCACGAAGAAAAAAATTGTTTTGAACAACAAGAGAATTATGTGCTAAGTTTAATTTAGAGTTAGATTTTAAGTCAGAGTATTACAAAGTAATATTTTTTAATTTAACAGAAGCGGTGTCAAATATCTATTTCAAGACACTACTTTTAAATTTGTTGTATGATTGTACTTATTGTAATACACAGAAATTTGAGGTACGGCTTTGTATGCCGCTAATTAGGACTTCTTGGCATGTGAGATAGCGTTTTTATGGCAGTTTTTTTGTAGCCTTTTTTATATGTACAATCTTTCTGTAATAAACTATAACCATTTTTGTTTTCTGTTTAATTTTCAACCATTCTATGCTCCTTAATATCGAGAAAGATACCACACAAAAATAATACCAAGATAGAGTTCATGGGATTCAAGAATCAAACAAATGGGAATCTGGATCATGAACAATGATTCCAAAAGCACCTACCATCGCGAGCAAAAAAACTGGTGCAAAAAAAATACAGGCTGATTAATTCAAGCTTCTGATGTTCTGTCAGGCACGAGAAAGTTCAATATAATTTGGGAGTGACTACATAAACATCTTGTACCAGTTTTTTCTTTGCGATCGTACCTACGCGTCCGTAGCAGCATAGTGTTTCTTTTGTGGTATATGGCACGAATCCCTTTTATTTGATTATTAAACCCGACGACTAGCAGTACAACATAGGGCTCTGAGTATTCACTGCTTATCGAAACTAAAAAATTGGTTCATTTGACACGAAAACCAGAATAAAGCTATTTACACTGTTGTTTCGAACTCGGTAACGCAGTGGGCTAACGAACGTAACTGGTTTTGCTGCCCGCCGACTCCCAGGTTCAAATCCCGACTTCGACCCTCTGACAAAGTCAAAGAAAGTTGTTGTGTGTCCGCATTTTTTCCACAGTACCTGTGCATACTCCTGATTTGGATTTGGGAGTTTTCTAATTTTTTCGGTGTTTCATGTTTTTTTTTATGTTCTTGATATACTCTAGTCCATGTCCCACTCCATAAGCTACGCTGCGTTGACGAGGAACAATAATTTTGAAACACCGGTGTCCATAGCTGTTATATATACCTACGTTTTGATGTATATGGCACGATTACGAAAAATAATATTGATGAAGTTGTCGATAAGTTTTTAGCACTGAACGCCACAAAAAGAAATGATATATTATTTATTTGATTTAGTTTAGTTTATCTGTATTAGGTAGGTACCTAAATGAATTCGTTAAATGTTTATTTTTATATTATGTTCAGAGAATTTTTTTTTATATTTCCTGATAAATTTAATCGCCATGCGTAAGGAGTGGTGCAAATCGCTACGCCACTGATCCAGGAAATGATAGAGAAAACCTATTTAAAGTGAGGAAATCTAGGAAATGAATACAAATTGAGACATTTGTAAAAAGGCATTATTTTTGCAAGAGTTTTTTTTTTAATGTACGTCTATGTCTTTTCTCTCGGAGTAAATACACTTGTAAATTACTCATTAGATTGTCATAATAATTTGAACCTGATGCCTTGATTAATAAATACTTAAATATGATAATATAATTAAACCGATTGCATATGATCCGCACTCTCTAATTATCCTTGGCTTCCACCGGTAAAATAAGCGCTGAGACAATACTAGTTTCCCCGATTAAAGTGGGGCAATGACTATTTAATTTTTTTGTCGGAACCTGCATCAGCATCTCTTCATGTATACGATCTTCAATCTCTTCATATTTTATGTATGATTGTACGTTAGCATGCAGTTAGTTATTGTTTCAAATTACCTGCAGAAAATAACAGACAAGGATATAACCGCACATAGATTTATTTCTTATTAATTCTTGTCTTAAGTTCTCTTGTACAAGACGATCCATTTTTAATTCTACATACAGTGTGTCCCCGGATTGATTTTACAAGAGGAAGAACTATTTTATTTCAGATTTTATGACAAAAAGTTATTTTTTATGAAAATCCCTGCTTCCATAAAAATACGACTGCAATTAAAAAATATAAAAGTTTGTGTACAACGAATCCCAAAAGTCTAATGACGTGAAAAAGACCAAGCGTAAAGCATCCTCAGTTTGAATATTAAAGTAAAATGTCAAATAAAAAAAGCTTCTCAGAATCACACAGTAAATAAAAATTTAAAATGTTCTGCAAAATTTTATGGGGTGAAATTTTTGTTTTTTTTTTTTTTATTCAGTGCGGATAGACATGGAGAAATTTTCTTATTATGCAGTGGCGGTCCGTGGGTCAAGAGATAGGGAGGTCAATTAGAAAAGTTTACTGTATTAGCTACCTTTTAAAGTGATTTAAATTCCAAGTCGATCCTCCGGTCTCTTTGAGATGCAAAGTGGTCAATTACTTTTTCATTAAAGTCTTTTATCTTCTTTATTAATACCCTTTCTATGGTAAGCATAGCTAAAGAAGATAACTTTTCCTGACCCATGGTATTTCTTAAAAATGTATTTATTCTTTTTAAGGTGGAAAAACAACGTTCACTTTCGACGGTAGTCATAGGGAGAGTACACAAGATTTTTAACAGTTTGACACTTTCAGAAAAGTATTACAAAATTTATTGTTAATAAAAAGCTGTAACAAAGCAACTGCAACTTCACTATTGGAAAAATCTGCTCGGCTATATAATACTTCTAATTCAGTTTTAAGTTTCAAATGATTTATGACTGGATACTCCGTTTTAATTAATTTAAACATATCTTGAGGAAAGCTTTTTTATAATCTTTAAATCGATCTGCGTAAAATAACTGAGACACTGCTAAATGATTACTGAAGCCAAACCTGTTTTTGATCTCACATGTAATTATATCACAAACTTCTAATGAAATTCTCCTTTTTGATTCTTCTGTTTTACATCTCTGGGCAGACTGCATGGATGTCTCCTCCAAATAGTTATTCAAAATTTTATTTCTGATGTCTTCAATTTTACTATTAAAAACGCCAATACACTTATTTACTGTTATGACATCGATATTACATTTTTGTAATTGATTGAACAATATATCACAATGAGGCATAACTAAATGAAAAAAATTTAACCAGTAAAGAAAATGTTCATTTTGTAAGTAGTTTTTAAAACCAATAGCTTGGTTTAAAGTGTTGTTTTCTGATTCATTATCAATGATTTTTTTTTAAACATCTAATAATTCTGTTCGATAGGTGTAAACAGTCTCTATACACTTTGTATTAAAATTCCATCGTGTTGGAGCCGCTTTAGGTAATCTCACCTTAACAACATTATCTAACACGGCTGTTCTTTTTTGGCGATTTTCCAAAGAATGAAGAAAAGCTATGTAAATTAGCAAACAAAATTTTTATGCTTTTATCCCGACGATGCTTTTTGTAAAATTAAATTTAGTTAATGAGCGTAACAATGAATAAAATTTGTTGAAGGATACTTCGTGCATTACCGTTTCCGTAAAATGTGTCAGGGACATTGTCCCCGCCAGTGTTTTCTGTCTCTTTTGCTTTCTGACGATTCGCGCATAAGTCTATTTCACTTTCATTCGTTGTAAATTCGGTCCGTAGCTAGTTTTGATGACACGTTGTGGATTGAACCAAAATTTTTAAATTCTATAAATGAATAATGTAATGAATATGAATGTAGTGGCTCGGTGCTCGGGGGGGATAAGAAATCCTGCGATCTAGATATTTGAATAGTATTGTGCATAGAATGAACTAGAAACTTTAATATATTTTTTAAAAATATTAAAAATATGTATGTCATATATTGTATATTTTTAAACATCAGAAAAATGAATAGCTCTAATTTTTTATTTGTATGTGGGAGGTCATTGACCAAATGACCCTATAGAAGAACCGCCAGTGTTATTATGGATGTATGACAAAAAGTCATTCTTGATTAAAATGGGAAGGTTCTCCATGTCAATCCGGATCGAATAAAATGAAAATAAAAATTTCACCTTGTAAAATGTAGTCAAATTTTATTTGTATTTACTGGATAATTCTAAGAAACTTTTTCTTTTTTATTTGGTATTTTACGATAACGTTATAAGAGAGTACTTTACTTGAAGCTTTTTCACATTAATCAACTTTTAGGGTTCCCTGTACACTTGTATTTCTTATTTCCAATTGTATTTTTTTCAAAGCAAGCATTTTCATAAAGAATGAATTTTTGTCATCAAATCAAAAATAAAATATTTAATAATAATTTTTCCTCGTGTAAAATCAATCCAGGCGCACTGTGTTTAAAAAAAATTTCAATGTTATTTTTAGACGATATTTTCACCAAGTATTCAACATAGAACCACAGCATATATTATATATGCTGTGATAGAACTATGGATTGCACCTAAACTTTTTATATTGATAATAAAATAACAAAAATATAAATAACTGTCTTATTTTAAATTCAATAAAAATTTAGTGGTAAAATTACAAACTAAAATATGAATTCCACTTTTCATATTAAGTGAAATACTTTCGCATATTCCCTTTGTGAAATTTATGTACTGTGGAATATTTATCATTATCACTAGACACCGGACAAAGTCCGTGCGCGCAGGGTCGGCACATGGAGTAAGAGACAATAACTATCATTTGTACGGAACAATTAAAATACATATTAGAGTGTTTTAACATTTCATGAAACCTCATGTATCGTATTGGGGTACGTGGATCCTAAACCTGGCAGCTTTATACATACACTGTATCCCAGGATAGATCTAACAAGAGGTGTAATGGGCAATAAATTGTCGAATTTTGGTATGGCACTTGGGAGGTACAGTCCTACTTAGTGTAAAACTTAGAGATATCAAAAATAAGTTGATCGAAAATCAATTTATAAAAATCGTTACTATCAAACTACCTAGATTCCATTAAAAAAAAGTTGTTTAGAATGCAAGATCTGTCTCCTTATTAAATTTCAGAAATATGAGTTTACCTCGGAATTTACTTTGTTGGAACTGCCCCTTTTTTTCAATAAATTAGTATTATTTTGAATTTTTAAAAATCATTTTTGCAAGTTGAGAGTGCTCTGAAATCACAAATATCTTTTCAAAGATAAATTATTATGAATAACTTTAGTTTTAAATCAAACAGGACTGATTCCCGATTGATTTTTTTTGTCCATTACACCTACATCGTTACATCCATTCTGTACACAGTGCATATGCCGTGCATCTGACAAAAGCAATAAAACATTTTCACTTTTAACACCAATAGTACACTATTACACAAAGCATTTACCACTATATCATCAATAGTTTGCGCATGGACTTGCAACATCTGTTTTTTACACATTAACGGTGCTTAATGGCACGTAAAATATACATAATAACATTAATGATTTTATGTCCCTTAAAAACTATGGCCTCGTCAATACGAATTCACACGTATTGATTTTTCTATACTAATATTCCATACCTATCCTTTCCTGACAAGAAATGCTCATACCTCCTCGCGGTTCTTGCTGGGTAGTAACAATTTATATTAAGCGAATTTGAATACTGCATACTGTATGTGTAGTCAATACTTTAAATTTTTATTTCAAGTTAATAATTTTTTCTACAATTGTTAAATTGTTGCTAGCTAAACTGAGCACAAAAACCTACATTGAAAAAGTAAACGAGCGAGCAATACAGATAAATCCGGTTCTGCGTTCTGTATCGTCTTACCCCCACATCCTGTCACTAAAGCGACTTCTCCTACTATACTATTTATTTATATCCTTGTGTTGTCTACACATTGCGACATTTGTAAGTAAACTGAATCACAGAACAGAAAAAAGAAAACTGAATAGT
Organism: Rhamnusium bicolor; assembly: GCA_029963845.1. NCBI lineage: Eukaryota > Metazoa > Arthropoda > Insecta > Coleoptera > Cerambycidae > Rhamnusium > Rhamnusium bicolor. The sequence goes on from JANEYF010005149.1 coordinate 206,747, forward strand.
AAATAAACATGATCTAGATCTCGCTGTGCGTGCACAATTACTGCGCTTTCCTACAAAGCTCAGACAGACTGGTTGTGAAGCACGTCCTGGATTCATGGAAATTGTCCTATGTCTAATTATAAAAAGATATCGTTACCGTTAACACAGAAGAGTGATAATTATCACTATTTTGCGTTAACGCTAACGATGAGGAGTACAAGAGTGCAGTTATTTTTACTCGTTATATAGTGTGTCCCCGGATGGAGTTCACAATACCTGTAAATTTTTTTTTAATTTTTCGAAAAAAAGTCGTTTTTTTATAAGAAATTTTCCTTATATTGAAAATTCAAAAGCCGCAATCAAATATTCGAAAAATAATACAGGGTGATCAAAAACCTAAAAAAATATGAAATTTGTTCAAAAGTAAACTACCAATATTTTTCTATTTAGAGAAAAATACACAATAAACAATAATTGTTGCTGGTGATCATAAAACATTGTTGTACCTTATTACTTTTTTGAACAATTATTATCAACTGCTTTTATTAAAAATCCCCGAAAACCCTTTAATAGGTTTAAAAAAATAAAAATACGGATCTCTTGTGTTTCTATTCTCTAAATGTGGTTAATAATAAACAACACCACAGATAATACAACCCCCTGTATCTCTAAACTAATGTTGTGCGAGAGGTGGCTACACATTTAGAGACAACGGACAAACATCCAATATCCGAGTATACTACGATTAATCTCCCTCACAGAAAAATCCCAGTGACACGGCCGAGATTCGAACCCGGGACTTTTGGGTGAGAATCAAGTGTCCTTGCTTCTCGGCCATGAGTCATACGAATTAACGGTTAATATTTGGCCCCATCTTTTAAATCATCCTTTATGCGATTGTAAACTGGTTTATGGTGGCACATGGGTTCGCAGAATCTGTTTCTCAAATTGGCAAGTCAGGGAAGTGTGCTCTTGACAAATTCATCAGTATTAATTGATAAAGTAGCTAGTAGCTATATTATTCAAATTTAACAATGTAATTGGTTCAAACTACCACTTAATAATGCCAATTAGTTTTAAACTGACTACTACAAAGCTATTTGAATAAGTTATATATATCATGCTTCGAGGGACACTAGAACTTATGAAATATTATTAATGCTTTAAGAAATAAAAAAACATGCTAGTAGGTATATTATCAACCCTATAGCATCTTTAACCTAATGGGAGTTTTAACGTGTTATAATCATCTTGCAAACAAAATATCATTAATTTGTCTTTAATTTAAAAACAAGTAAGGTTAAAATGTTAAAAGGCTGGTATTGCATATTATAGTTTGCTGGTAATACTGTTTCTTGTCGCTAAAACTCCTTTTGCGTAAAGTGTAAGGCTGTTAATCTGTAATGGGCTTTTTGTCAAATACGTGATATTTTAATAGTTGGATATTTCATAAGGAAAGTCAAATACATAAAACCGAATAAATTCCTTAAACCAAAAACAGAAACAGCAACATGAATATCACTGTTTTGGAATAGGTGCGAGATACATTAACGAGCGATAAGCGGTAAAAGGTGAGCGTTAAATAAAATTTTAGATGATGATAGTTGACTGTTATACAGATAAAACCATGAAGATGCAAACACGTACGTCAATATTGACCGTTGGCAGCGCGGAAGGGAACCCAGGGTGGCTAAGCGGCTAGCGCGGTTCATAATTTAAAATTTCAATATCATTTCGCTTCAAACCTCAAACACGATCGACGGAAATAAAGTTAAGTTTCACAGACAATAAATTTACATTTAAAAAATAATGGAAGTATACCAGTTGCAAAAGAGATAACAAATTATTAAATGGCACCACCAAAATCATACCGTGAAACGAATAAAATAATTATTGTTTGCAGCGACATTTGAAAACAGACCGACACCTTCTTTATCTACGCTGCATAAAATAATTCAAAATTTTGGGTAACATGGCTGCGTATTTCCCTCCCACCACAAGAGGCCTTCTGTCGTCGACAATAACGGTAAAATAATTTTATGCACGTTTTTGGATGAATTGTGCAAAATAACTTCTAAACGGAGCAAAATATAGAAAATTTTCAATTGATAAAAACGTTTCCAAACTGATTAGCTATTCCAAATTTACCAGTGGTGTAGTGTAAATGAGATTGAGAGGTAGATGGACTCAAAACTAAGAAACCCAGTATATATGAATTATTAAAATAGCACTGAATTTTGCTTACGATGAACTGTTCAATAAGTGTACTAAATCGATATCTTAATCTGTCTGAAAGGTAAATAAAACAGAAAGAAACAAATAGTTTCAAGGCCCTATATCTCTGAAGCCTAACAAAATACAATGGTAATTATTTAGTATACGATAAGATGCTTAAATTTTCCTGAACATTTTTTCTCCCCCCCCCCAAATAAGGTACCCTGAATACGAATATGTACTTTTGTTTCGCCGGAGAGAAGCCGTTAATGAGAAAAAAAAATTAAAAAAAATTTGCGTTTTCACGCATCTGTCACTTTTTGTTCTGATTTATTTAACACTTCCTGTTACTAATTTTACTATTTTAATGCTTAGAAGACGATGTTACTTTTATCTTGTACAGAAATATAATGTTTTACACATTAAAAACCATGTTTTAAATACGAAAATGCATGGAAAATGCTGTACCGTGACAAATTATTTCTTAGTCACGGAGAAGTTAGGTGCGATTCTATTCTGTTGCGTCTAAAGATACGACATTGTATAACTAGCGTTCAGTTTAGAACCAGATCGGATCATTTTTAGGGTAGGTTCCTCATTTAGTCGATAACGTAATTAAAGAAATGGATTATATCTTTAAATATGTTAATCTTCAGCAAGGACCAACGAGAAGGTATGAGCAATCATCTTCCAGGAAAAGAGAGGAACAGGTATTAGGTTAGGTTAGGTTGTATTATTGCACAAATCTACACATCATCAGATGCTCATTGCACATTGTCATATCTTGTACAAACTACCCTTAAATAAATTAATAAGATTGCATTCTTCAATCACATTAAGAATTATTCCTTGCCCTATAAATTTTGGGTGAAAAAGGGTAAGTTTTAAATAGGGTGCCTTTTACATTGGATTATGGTCACAATAACCCCTTATAATGAAACCATCCTTTCGTCATATTAAAATTATTCGCTAAACCAACCCCTTTTATTGTAACCATATCCTATGTAAAAAGCACTCTATTTAAAACTTACCTTTTTCCACCTAAAATTTATAGGGCAAGGAATAATTCCTAATGTTATTGAAGAATGCAATCTTATTAACTTATTTAAGGGTAGTTAGGGATGTTTGCACAGGATATGACAATGTGCAATGAACATTTGATGATGTGTAGAGTGTGTCGGTATAATTGGTTTTGTGGTATTTCACAGGGGCGTGTTCTAAAAATCACCGAAAATAAGAAATTCAGTAAATAAATAAAAATTGCAATAAATAAATAAATAAAAGCTAATGAAACAAATTTTACCTTGTCGCCCGATCGCCTGTCATTATGAAACTGTTAAATATAGTGGGAAATTGTTTGCGAGGCACTTTAGACACTATCTGAAACGCGACGCTAATTTCACACACATACATTTTAGTTGCATTTTTATCATGTAATGGCGTTATCCCAAATACCACAGACCTCGATTTTTATAAGTCTATGCCAAATACAAAGATGTTTTTCTAAGGAAAAAAATTGCTCTTATTATAAAACATGACACATACTATACTACAAACCATTCAGAGTGTTATTGGGGTGAGGGAAGTAATGCAAATCGTTAGATATATGCAGTGTAAAAAGTGACGGATGTCTGTGAAAGTGCAAAATTTTTTTTATTTTTATTTCTCCATAACGGCTTGTCTCCGGCGAAAAAAAGCTTCATATTCGTGTTCAGCGTACCTTATTTTGAGGGGGGTAGAAAATGTTCAGGAAAATTTAAGCATCTTATCGTATACTAAATAATTACCGCCAATACAATTTATATTTATTGAAACTACAAGTCCTCTCTAGATAGTCGAAGTCTTGGTACTTAGAACTGGGACACCCTGTATATATGGTAATTTCTGATTTAGTGATATCATTCTCAAACTACCTACCTGTTTACGTATCACACAATTTTATTTTCATTTGTCGATTACCGATTCGACTATCGGTACAAAATTAAGGACTAGCCGGGACTACGCTTCAGAATTGGGATTGTCTCGGTCTAACCAGGACGTATTGTAAGCCTATTGATAGTGAGATATAGACATTCTTCTTTACGACATTCATGATATTTGACATTGCGAATGCATATCGCAACTTTATTTTAATTACTTGTAGTTTGCGAAAACACGTTATAATTTAAATCTATAAAAAATCATTTAACCAGTCTCTTTCAGGTACGAATTTCTTAAAATTACCTTGAAAAACTAGTGATCATTAAAGTTCGTCATATTGGATACCAGAGACAACCCGAGACGTGCAAGTGGATAGAAAATTTTGTCCGATTTTAACATTTATTCGCTATCTCTATTTAATATAAGAATAGTCAAATATAGCTGTCCTAGTCCGATAAAATGGAAGGTGAAAGCAGAGGGTAGCACTTGCACTGCTGTCATTTCTGTTCTATCCCGCGCTTTTTCTGTGGTATTTATCTGTTAACTTGAACTGACGAAAGAAGTGTTTGTTATTTTGTCGTGATTTTGATTATTTCTCGTTGTATTTTGTGATATTTTTGTGTTAAAGACTATTTCTCTTCTTAAAGACTACCAATTTCATATAACTGGTAAGTTATAAAATTATAAATAATTTTATCCGCTATATCTAACCTATATATTAATCAGAAAGGATAAACAGTATTAGAAAATGTGCTAACTGTATCCTTTACTTATTTCATTCCTCATAATAAACTTTGAAATTGATTGTAGATTATTTTTTGTTTGAGATGGCCACAGAGTCACGAATTAGATTGTGTTATGTGTGTGGTTCTTCGGAGGACGATGTGGCAAAACTTCATTATTTTCCTTCAAGGTTGGAAAGGTAAATTAAGGCCTGCACTAAATTAACAACACTTCTAACAGCACAATTTTTTATGTTTTACAGGTCAAAAATTTGGCAAGAAAATATGGGTATACATTACACTGAAGAAACTTCAAAATTATAGGATATGCTCCCGTCATTTTACTGTTGAGAGTTATGTCGACCTAAGTAGTCATAGGTTGACCCGCAATGCAGTCCCCACACTTTTTCCATGTCGTCAGTTGGCAACATACCAAGTGCAAGCAGGTAATATGTGTTTTACAAAATGTTGGTGGTGAGGGGCCCTTAGATATCAATCCATAGTTGTTACTAATAAGCTTGGTAGAATTATCGCAGACTTTTTACTATTATTTAATTTATTCAAAATGAAGAAATATAGATTTGAACCAATAAACATGGTCGCTAATATCTATCTCATTTTACTTCAGATTTAACCTCAAGCGAGGCCTCAACTTCAAAGAATATACCTTATGAGTTGACGGAGGAATTTCCTAGCATAGTGGAGGCAGCTAGTGAATTTTTGGAGGAGATTCCCAGCACTTCTGTATCAGATCAGAATGTCACCGTTCGAAAACAACCGGGGAATTATTAGAATTGGCATTCCTTGGTGGTGTAAGAGGCACAATGAGGCACGGAAGCAAAATAAAAAAGATGCTCGTGAGGCAAAATGAATAAAAGAATCATAAAAAAATGGTGCTCGTGAGACAAAGAGAAAACTGAGGATTCTTTAGCATAATTAGAACCTTAATTTTTATAGAGCCACGTTGCGTGCCACACAATACATGATTTTTTTATCTTGCACTTAATAACATTTTAAGGTAGTCTCTGCAAGTCAAGCCTAATAAATATTTTAAATTTAATTATAATCGTTAAATAATATTCTTTTTCTGCAACCTTCTAGAAATTTAACTGTGAACAATTTTTTGAGTGGAAAATACATATTTACAAGTCTAGCCCGGCAAAGTAACATAAGGATTTGTAAAGTCTTTACCGATTCCTTATGTCATTTTCTGTTGACAAAAAGTATCCGATAACAATTAAAAATGATTATTCCAGTCTTCCTTGAAAGTAAGTGTCTGATGTCTGTCAGTTGATTTTATATTTTATTAAAGTTAAAAAGTTTTTTGAGACTAGCAGGAACCATTGCAGAAAAAACATTGTACACAACACACCCAGAAAGTGACTTTACTGGACTCGCCAGGGCTTTTGCAATGGAAATTGCCAGCTCGTCCTGTTAAGACCTTCCGGTCTTGTTGCATAAATAACTATCATGCTTTCTTGATATTTTCTGTAATATATTGACAAAATGTCCTAAATTTGCTTTTTTTGTATTTTTCTGGTTTTAATAAATTTTGTACAAAATATTATTACCTACCTACTTGTGTTTTGAGTGTTATGTTAATTATCCAATACAAAAACATATTTCTTTTAAATCTTATGTTAAGCGGTTCAACAAGGTTACAATTAACCTTTTGTTTAGTTTAACATAAAAATTAATTGACCTCTAGTTTTGTAACTAACTTTAAAATAGCTTTGTTTCTGCAGCAGTTGGTCATCGTTGTGGTTCATCAGAGATAGTCACTTGGTTAGTTTTTAACTTCCAGCGAATAGAAGTATTTAAAAACAACTAATCGACTATTCTGGTCCACAAACGATCACCAACTGCTACAGAAATAAAGCTTATAAATAATATCAATAAAATAATAAAAAGGGGGGTTTTGAATTTTCGCGGGCGTTTGCTTCTTGCGCCATCTACTTTCACCTTCCATTACAATCGACCAATTCAATACTGCGGATTAAATTTTAGCACGTACTTGCGCGTCTCGGGTTGTCTCTGTTGGATACCCATTTGGGTCCTTGATTGAACGCTTAGATAAGAAAAGAGTGAAGGAACGTTTAGTTAAGAAATCTTCTTCTCTAGTCTAAGATTGAACGTTTGATATTATTAGTTTTTGTATTATTTCTATGGATTCATTTGTCATTAGCACGAATGACGGATCAACGATATATACCACCGCCAATACAATTCAAAGTTTTACAGGTTGCTGCTAAAGATCACATCATATATCCACAAAGCATACATATTTAGTTGTTACATCAGACATAGATTAGGAATTAAAAAAAGTGTTTTTATACATATTTTTTCGTCAAGTATTATTACTTCCTCACCTCTCAAAGCGAGGAAAAATTGAAAATTTTTATTGCATTTCTGGACGAATTTCGTACAAAATTTCAGACAGAAAAAAGTTTCTGTCTGTGTGGTTCGCGATAGCAGCTACAGTTTTTGAGATAAAGCTTTCAAATTTAGTACACACATTCTAGAGGACAAGGAAGAGATTGAGTTCGTTGATGAGCAAAATCGCTCCCCCTAGAACGGAGTCTACTGGGCCCCAACATTTCTATTTTTAACTTTACAAAAAAATTTATTCGTGATGAAAGATTATAAATCAGATGTTATACAAACCCATTATAATATTGTGCTCAAATGTTTATATAAAGCTATAAATTAAAATTTTGTAAACATTTTGGCAACAGCATAAAATTTGAATTTTGATTTAACACTTCTTAAAATTTGAAATGTCTAAAAAATATCAGTGACATTCCACCAATGTGACTTTATTGAAACGTCAAAAATTACTTTTATTACAAACTCCACCACACATCGAGTTTTACTATGGTGAGGAAGTTCTGATCCCCAAATAATTGGCGTTTTTTTTTTTTTTTAAATTGAGATGCGAACCAGTATTTAGCTGTAAATAACCCAGATTTATAAACTTAAAATCTTAGTAGGTACATTCTTGTAAGTATAATTAAAAGATATCAGGAAAATTAAAAATATATTCATTCATCCATTTATATACCATATATCCTCTCAAGATTGAGGAGATTGAGGAAATATAAAATAATAGAATATTTCCTCAATTAAATTTCGAATCCACTTATATGGAAAATTAATACAGAATAATATTATGAATGTTGAATAGTAGTATAAATTTCCCTAACATCTTTATCTTTAATAATTAACACAGACGTAAATAACATACTTATTTAATAAACAAAATAATTTATTTTTAAAAATAACAGGTTAAATTATTTGTCATTTCCTTTAACTACAACTTCTTCTGTACTGACTAACATTATCTTATGGGCATATTCTTCAGCCATTTCTCTATGTTTAACATAAGATAAAAATATATTGTATAACATCGTTATAGCATTTATATAAAATACTTGATATTTCACTGGAACATAGTTAAAATTTATAAATTGTGTTGGGGGCCATACACACCAGTCCATCTGAAAAATAATAAAAAAAAATAGTTAAAAAAAAATAATTGTACATAAAAGATTAAAAATAATAGATATACAGGGTGGGGCAATAGTGCGTACGAATTCGATATGTCGAGTTCTATGATAGCTAGAAACTTGATTTAAAATCGGAAATTATTTTCGAATATACAGGGTGAGCCAAGAAGAATCTACAGGGTCAACTAACATTTTTTTAAATGGAATGACATGTATATCAGAACATTTTCTGAAACCTCTTTGTGGCCTCCTTCCATTTCAATATTATTATTGACTGTCTCCCAACCACTTGGATGTAATAATTTTTTTTGTTGAAATTATGCCATTTACACGTTTATATTAAAAAAATTACTATAGTCAAAATTATCGATATTAAGAAAAAATATGTTAGTACCAATTTTGAGACATCTGTGTGATGATACTTCCTAAAAGTATACAAGGTGGCCAAAAATAATTTTTAAATTTACAACTATTTGAACTGATTCTTTTTGGACGATGTGATGTAGAATTAAAAAACGAACATTTTTTGTAGGTGCATCCTTATGGCTATTTGTAACCATTTTCGATTTATTGAACAATAACTGCAAAATGCAGCAATAAAAATAAGAAACATTTTTTCTTTGTAATTCAAGAGAAGATATTATAAAAAGTGCTCCACATGTTGCCCACTTTGATTGGCACACATTTCTATGTGTTTTTGGAATGGGGTTTCTACTGTTCATAAAATTGCCGGAGTGATACTTCTAAAATTATTTATTATCCTTTGCGTCAAATTTTGGACTGTTGTTGGTGTGATGTTTTTATGGGCAACATGTAACAAGCTTATCATAATACCTTCTCTTGAATTATTTGAAAAAAACCCTCACTTTTAATTTTCATTACTGAATTTTGCAGTTATTGTTCAATAAAATGAAAATGGTCACAAATAGCCATGGGAATGTACGTACAAAAAATAATCGTTTTTCAATCCTACATCACATCGTCTAAAAATATACAAGGTGTTCCATTTGAAAAAAATTGAGAAAATTCAGTTCAAAAAGTTGTAAATTTAAAAATCCTTTCTGGCCACCCTGTATACTTTTAGGAAGTGAAAATGGCTGAGTGTCATCACACAGATGTCTCACAACTGGTAATACCATATTTTTTCTTAAAATCGATAGTTGTGACTGTATAGTGATATTTTTAATATACACGTGTGAATGGTATAATTTCAACAACAAAAAATCATTAAATCCAAGAGGTTGGGAGAAAAAATAATACAGGAGTGAAAGGAGGCCACAAAGAGGCTTCAAAAAATGTTCTGATATACATGGCATTTCATTTAAAAAAATGTTACTTGACCCTGTAGAATCGTCTTGGCTCACCCTGTATAATCGAAAACAATTTCCGTTTAATGACATTTTTGTCTAGTGTACTTATGTTTTTAAATCAAGTTTCTAGCTATCATAGAATTTGAGATATCGAAGTCGGGAGCACTGTGTATATTTTTTTTATTTACACTTAACATTTAATAATTTTGTTTCAATTATTAATTCAACACAATATTGTCTTACTTTAAAAACTTTGTGACAAGTATAATTTAAAAAAAGTTAATTAAATTTATTAATTATTAGACATCTAAAAATACCAACTAAAAACAACACGAACACAAAAACTTATTTAACGATGTAAAACAAATCTACTAAAACTGGATAAAAAAATGTTTAATAATAAAAACAACTTCTTTGAAATTTGTTTTACTATTATAATTGATAAATAAAATACATTTTTCTGGAGATGTGTGTGTGTGTTTGTGTGCGTCTATATTACACTAGTTTTTTACAGATCACATAAAAATTCAATATATCTACAAAATTTTATAATACTGTTTAGGATGTAAGGGCCGAACAAATTTTTACAGTGTTAAAAAGGTAATCTGTGCTATATCGGAATAACATATAATCACAGTCTGCAACTTTTAATTACAACGTATACAATAGTATAATCAAAGTGCACCAGAATTTAAAATATTTTCATACATACCACATAAACCTCAACACATTTCTCTTTTAGTTCTTCAGTGCACATTCTAGGTGATTTCATCTCTAAAATACCCATACTATAAAAGAAAGCTGCGATACATAAAGGAGACATCACGAATTGGTCTATCATAATCTTTTTTTATTATTGTTGACATGTTTCTAGCTGGCATAACTCTTGCTAGCCACACATAAAAATAATGATGTAATGGTCCCAAACCTAGGCCTACTATGACCATTCGAGCTATGAAATGGAAATAAGTAAATACCTATGTACCTATTATTTCAAAAAAACCTCCAAGAAATAACTTACTTAACCGTCCATAATCATAACGCTCAGGTAATTTTTTTTGACGATACTCAATTTCCTGTTGACTTATGTCCCCAATAAACATGAGTACACCAGAACTGACAGTGTTTGTTAATAACAAATATTTACCAAAAGCTAATGTTACACCTGATCGAATTGGTGACTTAGTTGACTTTGAGGTAGATACATATCTAACTATTGTCGAAATGCAATTTCTAAACATTTCGTGGATTATTTTAAGTTACATAAATTTTGAGGTTATATTAATCACGAAGTACTATTATTATTTAAAATCCATTCAACATTGTTGAGTTAATTACTGTTCTTGATAGCCAGACATGATAATACTATTGGCTTTACATTGTTTACCTAAAACATTTCTTAATATTAAATTTAAACGTCACACAAACTTGAAAATTTGTATCTAACTTTTAAAAAAGAACCCACCACTGTTAGTATTAGCAGAGACAACCAGGAGACAGTCAAGTACATATGAAAATTTGTTCGGTTTTAGGTATAATTATTGATATACTTCCATCCTTGTTGTACATACGTGCTTCTCAATTAATCTATCTTTGTCGAAGTTCGGGAAGATTTTCGTAGATGGCGATGGCGATAGCAGTACAGGAAACGTCATCGTTGATGTCGGATTCGTTCGCCATTTTGTTTGTTTTGATGCTGATATTGTGTGGTGCCTGTCGTTTTTTATTTTATATTGGATTACGAACTGTAAAATACTGTGACTTTTAAATACTATTTTATTTGAACTTTTTATTAGTGTTAGTGTAATATTTAATTTTATTATAATCATGCCACAAAAACATTGTCTTATTTGTGGATTCAATATAGATCAGGTAGAAAAAATGCACTACTTTCCAGTCAATAATCAAAAGTAAGTTTGTCTTTTGTGTTTTAAAGGTATTTAAATAAAATTGTTTCCTTGTTAGGTCCAAAGTTTGGCAAGAAGTGATGTGATTAAAATGTGTTCCTGATATATCACTTCGCAACTATTCGATTTGCAATCGTCATTTTTCTATAGACAGTTACATGAACCTTGCAACACGGAGGCTGCGTGCTGATGCTGTTCCCACGTTATTCCCATGCCAAGTACAACTGGATCCTTCACAAGAAATGGTGGTAATTCAAAGAAACGGAGCTTACAAATGATCAAGAGCTTTTAGAAAGTACTAATACAGGCATAGGTATGTTGTAGTTATTGGTTACTTACTTCTTTTACTTGGAGTATGTACACTTTACGTTCTTATTATTGTACTGTGTTACTCAGCGATTGTAAGTTGATAAGTCAGATTCGCTGATGTCTCTGTATCACATACTCATTTTTCTATTTTCTGTCAAGCTACAAACATCATACTATTTAATTTGCAAGATTGCATATGTATAAAAAGACATATTTTTTGCATGAAAAGCTTTGTGGCTGTTTTGTTAGCAAAATCACATTTTTTATCTCAATTTGAGCAGTACATGGATATTGTATTACAGGAGAAGCAATAATTGAAGACCCAATTCCAAGCCGTTCCGGTTTGCAAAGGAGTCCAAGTACCCCTACGCATCGCTCCATGTTTCGAGGTATTAACGGAGTCTCTCGTGTTGATGCTTCTCCTAGAAAGCAACATTTAATACATATGATAGAAACAAAAGAGGCGCATATAAGAAACTTGAGGAAGTTGTGCGAGAAAAAGGCCAATGACATAAGGGCCTTAACAGATCTTCAAGACAGTCCTGTTGTAAGAAATATATTCAAGGGCATGTCAAGAATCACTACAGATTTCCTCATCTCCCAATTACGTTGTGCGAAGCAGACAGCACACGGCAGAAGATGGAGCACTCAAGAAAAAGTTATTGCCCTAGCATTGCTGAAAAAAAAGCCAGAGGTGTTACACATTGCTAAGAAAAATTGTGGCCCTTCCTTCAAAAAATACTCTTTTGATGATGTTGCAAAAGGTACCGTTTCATTCTGGCATCAACGATCACCTCTTTAAGCACATTGCAGAGTGTATAACTGAAGAAGACCAATTCTGTGTACTGTTGTTTGTTGAGATTGACATCAAAGAACATGTGCAATATGATAATTATTCTGATCGTATCATCGGCTTTGAGGAGCTGGGTGACAATTACAGCTCCAAAAATTGGCAAATAAAGCATTAGTTTTCATTCTACAGGGTCTAGTGCACAATTGGAAGCAGCCAGTTGCATACTATTTTTCAAACGTGATTTGTCCTGCTAGTGCTTTGCAAATTTGCATTACCGACGTCATTCAAGCATGCCAACATATAGCAGGGGTGGATATAGTCGCTACAATATGCGATATGACGTCCACAAATGTGAAAACTTTAAAGGAAATGGGCTCATCTCTAGAACACCCTTATATTTCTATTAACAGTAAACATATTTTTACTATGTTTGACCCGCCTCATCTCCTTAAGTGCACAGTTTCATTATTTAGGAAACACAACGTACTATTACCAGTTGATGTTGCTGGGACACAACAGACAGTGGAGGCCCATTTTTCAGATATCGTGAAAGCACATGATATTGACCAAACATCGCCTTTAGTGTTTAGAGCGATGCACAAAATAAAGTCTACCCATTTAGATCCAAAAATGCAATTTGCCATGAAAGTGAATATTGCTGCCCAAGTGATGAGCCATACTGTAGGAGCATTCTTGTATACATTGCTAAGTCGAGGTAAGTCGAACAGTTTATACTTATTCACACAGACATCTGAAATTATTCAATAATTTTGCAGGTGAATTGGAGCAGACCATTATAAAATTGTAACCAGGGAGATCGTGAAAGCTGTGTGGAAAATTGGTATTCCTTGGTGGTGTAAAAGAAAAAACCAAGAAAACATCCAGAATCGTAAGGATGCAAAGAAATCTAAACATAAGCTGAGGATATTCCAGCATCGATAGTTGTTGATATGGGGTTTGTTCCAGCAGCAGTTTGCAAACTATAAAATAAATAAATATATTTTATTTTATTATTAGCTTCTTATGCCTTGATAACTTTAATGCTATTATTAATGTTTTTTTATAATTTCAAGTGTTGATGTTGCTTGAAACTGTAATATGTACATATGCGCCTACCTAATAAGTTTATATTTACCCAATGATTATTAATTAGGTATATAATTTATGTACCTACGAACAAGTACTTCTTCGTTCTTGTGTAGGATATGTATATTTATTTGTAAAAACCTATCGGCGTTTATAATATGTTTTGTTAATGTAAGCTATACCTAAGCAGTTAAATATTATTACTATTATATTTGTTAAAAGTATTGTTAAATTGCAGACCACATTGTATAAATAATGTGTAGCATTAATCGATGTTGATACATATATCTGGGAAGCAAATGTACATTTTTTTTCCTTATTGGTAGGCTTAGTTATATATTTTTTGTACTTGCCATATAGGTTTTGTATTACATAGGTACCTGTTGTTCAAGAAAGTATTATAATCATTATTTAATTGTAAAATGTTTAACTTTTTGTTTAGCCATTTATTTTTCTGTGGTTTAGATTATTTAAATTATCTTCATAATTATTGCATTCATTGTGGCTTGTTATTTCATTGATTTTCTATCAATAAACGATTTATTTTACCTGTTTCGTTTTATTTCTTCATTAAAATGTAATTGAAAATATAACAACAGCCAACAAAACACATCGCACGCTTTTTTAAATCACGGCGCGTCATCGCGCACGCCATCTATTCTCACCTTCCCAAACAGTAGACCAGTGCAATATTCCGAATAGAAATAATACACGTACTTGAACGTCTCATGGTTGTCTCTGGTATTAGTACTGAGGATAACTGACAGTCTGACAGATGGCGAATTGGATATTGCAAAATTTTTAAAAATATATTAATTTTTCGTTATTAAAGATTTTGAAGTCACATGAGTTGAAAAAGTGGCAAAAAGTTGCAAGAACGAAACGATTTTTTAAACTTCTGAACCTTAACATTATTCGACGCGACATCTGCCAATTATTCTCTAATACTATAAACAAGGTATTGATTTTATTTAATGTATAAAATAGCCCCCTATACTTTGAGCAGAAATTTAAGTTAGTGGCTAAAAGTTTAGCAACTATTCACTAGATGACACTATGTGTTAAAACTACCATAATTGACAGATGTTAATGTTATCCTTTCTGTTCAGTATTTATGTTTACAAATGGCGGTACGCGTATGTTACTTATGATAAACAATAACTATTTTGCTGCATATCTTTCTAAATAAAAGTTTTTTAAAATTGATACGGCCGTGCTGAAATAGAGGTAACTTAATACAGGCTCTACTTATGATTTCGAGTTATGTTTCAGTTAGAATTAAGAAGTATTTTTTAAATAAAAGTACCTAATACATCCATACCTATGTAAGTATTTTATTTTGTTTCAGTGCAAAAATTTTCGAGGTTTATTTGTATTTAAAACAAACAGGGATGATAGTGAGCTTTGTAGGATGCCAGATACGCCAGATGTTGGAGAGCCCCCAGCTGAAAAGGTATTTATTTTATCTTATGATTATGGTTGTTAAAATTAACTTATACTTTATTTGCATCCTTTTTGTAAGAAATCGTTGTATAATAAATCATTACTTTCACTTTATTCTTTGTATTAAAATATCCATCGTCACTTTCATTAGTTTAAAGATCTATTATAATTTCTTAAACTGGATGTTTTAGCAGTTGTTATTAATATATATGCGGTTATTAGACAACGTTTATGTCATTTGGTTTATAGTCTAGTGGTAGACTGCATTAATTGTAAAAAGTGTATTTTTTCTTAGATATAGAATGGACCGCATTATTTGTGACGTATAATTAATAATTATTTTGCAACCTACATTCATTCATGATATGACACACTGGCAGTGGCGGCTGGTGAAAATAAAATTACGATTGAAATTTGCAAAATAAAGTTGGAAAAATTGTGAGCCTCCAAGGTTATTTTTTAAACGATTTGTAAATATTTGCGAAACATTTTTTTTCCAGAATCAGGTGGAAAATATAACAGATTTAAAATTTCATAAAAAAAATATTGATTTTTTTGCAAAGTTGCACGTTTTTGAAATTTGCACAGTGAAAAATGGATCTAAAATAAAATTTTAAAACGGTGTAACTTTATAGAAAACCAATATTCTTTGATGAAATTTGAAATCTGTCGTTATATTTTCGACCTGATTCTGGAAAAAAATGTTTCGTAAATATTTTACAAATCGTTTAAAAAATAACGGGCTCAAAATTTTTTCCAACTTTCTTTCGCAAATATTAGTCGCAATTTTTTCCCGCAAAACTTCTTCATTTAATGTTGATAGTTACGCCTTAAAGTATCGCTTGGGGTCCCATGCTTCAATACTAAGATATGACCTCAGATATGATAGCCAAAATTTCTCCAGTCGCTGTTTGCCGATATGTAACACTAGAACTTGACCCTTATGCTGATGAACATAAAGGCGACATTTTTTGGCAGTTAGAATACAGCACATTTTATTTTTTTTTCTCCCTTGAAAGAAATTTAAGATCTTTTACTTACCATCCACCATGAACAAAATATGTTAGAATACAAGTATAGCGTTAAGTTTATTATTATTAACAAAATTTCATATCGCGCCGTACTGTAGCCTATGTTGTAGCATATGTATAATCTAACATATATTGTGCATGGTGAGTGGTAACTGAAATTTTTTTCTTTCAAGAGAGAAAAAAATTAAATTCTGTGCTCTGTGTTCTATCTGTCAAAAATGTCGCCTTTATGTACATGCATAAAAGAGACAAGTTACAGTGTTACATATAGGCAACCAGTGTATCATGACCCTCTTATGTAGGTTGCATAATTATGGGACGTCATACTAATATGGCCCATTTTTTATTCAACCACCGACTATAGTAATCAGCTAAATCCAGTTAACGAACTGAGTTTAGCTGTCTGGTATCTTCAGTTTTTTTTTAAATGGGATGTAATATAACTATTTAAAGCCATTTTTAAGATTAGTTTCAGCATTTAATGCTAAACAATTTCGGAAAATACCGTGACAAAATAGTGAAAATGTTAAAAGATAATTAATTTAAAAAAATAAGTTATTTTATAATTTTATAGAATCTGACGTCACGTTTAGTTTAGAGGATAAATAATAAACAAATAACAATATAACCTTTTATAAACAGTTGTCAGAAATCACGTGACTGATGCCGATGCTCTACAAGGTGTCTTATTTGAGACCGCCACACCCTTATAACTTTTTTTAGTAGTTTTTATCATATTTAAAACAAATTGGTCTCAAAAGATAGAGATTATTAAAATCTACTTATAACTATAAAATCATCCACCCCTTTTAAATGCAAGATTGAGTGAAATACATATTATGCATTTTTTTATAAAAAAAAAATTTTTAAGAAAAGTTGTTCAGAAGTCCAAATCCAAAATTTGGTTGAAAACAAAAAAATAAAAACTTTCCCAAAACACTTGAGTGTGTTTTTGATAAGATTAAAATTTTTTTAAGAAAAGATGTTGAGAATCGTAAAACGTATTTTTTTTTTCATTTTTTTTCATCTGAATGAAATATTTAGTTTTTCGTTTTTAACTAAATTTTGGATTTCGCCTTTCGGGGTGATTCTGAACAAATTTTCTTAATAACTTTTTCATAAGAAAGTGTATATAACATGTTTTTTGCATTTTTTTCATCCAATCGTGCATCGTAGGAGACTGCATTTGAAGAGAGTAAATGAGGTTGTGGTCATAAGTAGATTTTAATGACTATTATCATTTGAGACTAATTTGCTTTAAATCCGATAAAAACTAAAAGAGTTATAAGGCGTTGCAGTCTCTCCCTGTATAGTAAAATTAAGAAAAGCTTCTGCATCTGTTACGTGATCCTATCAATTTATGGTGGGTTTATCCATAGGATTTAAGCACCTAATACCGAAGTCCTAAGAACCAGAAATAAGTTAAAAGTAAATATTTAACAGTAATTATTTATGCAATACCTAAAAACCCTTCAACCCAACGACCTAAACATAAAAGTTTATCAACTTTTAACTTCGTAGGTGGAGGTCTTTAATGAATGTGCGCATGTGTAATTAAATATTTGTCAGAAACAAAAGACAATAATTGACAGATTAAAGAGGTTGTTTTCTTTGAATTGAAATTTTGAGAACATATTGTAATCAATTTCTTGATTTTGAATTACAAAATTTAGGTTATGTATAGGTATTTTTTATTTGACGGCGGTAAAGAGATCAAAAAAGCCGACTTTTTTTTTGTTGCAAATAAGTTTGAAATAAACAGTAACTTATTTTATTACCTAAATTATGAGTTCTACCAGTCATAAAATAATAACACTGTTTATGTATCCAGTTCCGCTACTTTAATACCATGTGGTAACAGATTTTAGTTCTTTAGGTTTTATTCTTTTCAAATTAACTTCATGGGAAAGTGCGTTTCTATGTCCGCTTTTACATGCAGATAGTAGGTACAGAAATTATTGTGTTGTAATAATAACATTTACACATAATTTCAGTTACGTTAATTGGTGGAATTACTTACAAGTATTAAATCTGTTTGAATTCAAAACAAACTTTTAATGTCTTGCATGTAAAGGGAATTACACAGGGTGTTCGGAGGAAGGTATCCTGCAGAAAATACATATTGTACTTTTAAAATCAAATCGAAAATGTTCTATACAGGCTGTCTTTTTTCTCTGCAAAACCTAAAAATCGATAGAACAAGTCGAAATAATGACAGTTTCCTGAAGAAACTTAGTTTCAAAACTTCTCCGTTTTTGAAGTTTCATTTTATTTTCAGTTTATTTTTTACTTGAATCGATAGAACAAGTCGAAATAATGACAGTTTCCTGAAGAAACTTCTCCGTTTTTGAAGTTTAATTTTATTTTCGGTTTATTTTTTACTTGATTTTTTATATCACCGACATATATTGTGATATCGATCTAAAATTTGGTACACATAGTATATATTTGTTGACACCAATAACACGAGAACTTCTTTATTAAAATAGATATTTTTTTCGGTACCGTGGTCAGTTTCAGTCACTAAAATTTTTCCACTGGTCACTTCTGGTCATCGATATAGAATCTCTGATTTATTTCGAAACTTTTATGTCACTTGGTGTTCGATGTCACAATAAATGTGGGTGATAAAAATTGAAATATCAAAAATGGTGAAGTTTTGGAACCAAGTTTCTTCAGTACACTGCCATTATTTCAACTATGAATTCGGAAAATCTTTTCCCTTTTGTTCATATTCTTTATAATCCTTATTAACTATATGTAGGGCCGGCTCAACAAACATTTTTCCAGGTTGGCGCCCCTAGCATTTTTCGTGTCGTATTTGTTAGCTCCATAAAAATTAGGATAAATTTTAAGTTTACAGTAAAAGCGCCCTTAGGTTTTAAGAGAAAATATATTATAATTACTTTTTAAAAAATTAGCATTGAAATAAAAATACAGACGACATATTTTTTAATTATAAATGCAAAATTTATTTATGTTTAAATTACAGACATTGACATTACACAAGTTTCATTTAAAAACATAAATTGTGGAAACGTAAATTAGTGTAATAGACAAAGAATCTATAATTTCGGTCAAAATATGTATCAAGTAGAGTTTATACGAAATTAAATGGAACATCAAATTTTCATATTTCATATTTTCTTACAAATTTGATGGTGGTATACCGTGTAGTGTTTAAAATTATTATTAAATCAAAGATTTCTACTGTTTAAAAGTTGAAAAATGTTATTTTTTGTTGAAAATATTTTTTGTTGAAAATATTATTTTTCAAGCCAACATTTTTTTAACCAAGTGAAAATAATTTCAAGAATTGATTTTCGCACCTTTTTATCTATTTTCTTGATTTTTTTGACGCCCCTATAAATTTGACGCCCCAAGCATATGCTTGCTCAGCTTGTACCTTAAGCCGAGCCTGAATATCACTAAGTATTTAATAATTTTCCTATATATATGTTATATGCGAATTGACACTTAAGTACTTTAGTAAATTATTGTTCTATATATATTTAAACATAATACTCCAGAGAAATAAAACTTCCTCTGCGGAATGAGGCTGAACAAGCTGAATTTTTGCAGATACCTTCGTTTTGATGTTCTAATGAAGCACAAAAAAATCTCATATGCCTACCCTTGTGCGTCTTGAGATATCGAAGGTCAAAGGTCATGAAAATCGGTTTTTCGCGAATATCTTGCTTCCAGTGCATCTGACGTCGTAAGAACCTATAATAAAACTTACGTAAAATAGTATTCTCTACAAAATTGTTCATATACATTTTTTTCGTACGACCAACCGTTTTCGAGATATAGCATGATAAAGCGGGAGCGCGCATTCGTAATAGGTAATACTGTATTATACTGCAGAGCTATAAATATAAAAGCACTTTTCTTAATCTGTTAGACTGGAAAATTAAATTCCCATTATTAAAGCCGTTAAAAATTTGTTTATTTATAAAAAAATATATAATAAATAATTAATAACAAAAAAAATTAAATTCCCATTATTAAAGCCGTTAAAAATTTGTTTATTTATAAAAAAATATATAATAAATAATTAATAACAAAAAATACATTCTTTTCCACACCACGCATGTTTCCTTGCCTTCCTCCTCGTCTTCGTCGGGTTCCACTAACACCTCGATCAACACATTATCTTCGTCAGACGCTTCCTCTATATCTGTTGGATCTATGTCTGTTGGCAAAACCTCTTCAGGCTCAAGGTCACTGAAGTCTTCGATGTTTTGCAACTCTGTTGACGGGTTCAGGCATGCCTGTCTGTGACACTGACCACAAACTTTGGAGCATAGCAGCCCGACTTTTCTACACCCGCACTGCGCATCACACCCCTTTTTACAATTACAGAATACTGTATTTAATAGTTCGTCTGGAGCAGGTGGCAGTAGTGTTGTTTTCGGCTGTAATATGATTATACTTTTCTTGTTTAGAATAAAGAAATGTTTTTTATTTGCATTATAATATAGAGAAGCTTTGCATTTCATTACAAAAGTGGTGCGAAAATAATACATTGTTTTGTTATTAATTATTTATTATATATTTTTTTTATAAATAAACAAATTTTTAACGGTTTTAATAATGGGAATTTAATTTTCTAGTCTAACAGATTAAGAAAAGTGCTTTTATATTTATAGCTCTGCAGTATAATACAGTATTACCTATTACGAATGCGCGCTCCCGCTTTATCATGCTATATCTCGAAAACGGTTGGTCGTACGAAAAAAATGTATATGAACAATTTTGTAGCGAATACTACTTTACGTAAGTTTTGTTATGGGTTCTTACGACGTCAGATGCACTGGAAGCGAGATTTTCGCGAATAACCGATTTTCATGACCTTTGACCTTCGATATCTCAAAACGCACAAGGGTAGGCATATGAGATTTTTTTGTGCTTCATTGGAACATCAAAACGAAGGTCTCTGTAAAAATTCAGCTTGTTCGGCCTCATTCAGCAGATGGCCTTTTTTTACCTTATTTCCCTGGAGTATAAGAGTATTTGGTATTTCTGACCAAAATACAGGGTCGCCTTAGGGATATATGTTTTGGAAATGTGAATTTCGACAAGCATACTTCTAATTACACTGAATATATCATGTTTTCGCAATAGCCCTATAAATAAACGGGTACCAAGTACCTGAAGTTGTGTCTCCGTACATAACTAACCTTCCGCGAAAGCAAAAAAGGATCGTCACGTGCCGCTCAAGTAACAATACAATGAAATGTTTATGTATATTTATATTGTAATTATATAATTTTGTTTACTTAATACTATGGAAAAATGATATGAATGTAAAGACCGTTTCTGGTTGTCAATTTTTTTTGTGGATTTGTTATTTATTTACAAAAGAAATTCACACTGAATTATTAATAAATAGAATGTAAATTTTATAATACCTAATTAATAATTATGTAATGTTTTTCGTATCGTATTATGTAAACATTAGCCTTATTTGACTTCGATAAAAACGCATAGGTGAACAATTGCCGTAATATTTTACAGAATATTCAAATTATGAGAGAAAATATTCCATGGTTGATGGACCATTTAGCGCTTTCGGGTAGGTATATTTCTAACTGCACTAACATTAAACTGAGCTTTCTCCCTTTTTTTTTATCTCATATTTGTTCCTATGTGCATATTATTCGATATTCTTTATCTTTTTCAATTCAATAACCTCACCTAATTGATTACTTTCTCTGTTTGCAGGTTTCCTTTAATGCGATATAAATATAAAAACTATTAGTTTCAACCTGCCAAGGATAAATTTGTGCAAACAGGGTCGGTTCTAATACTATTAGTGTATATTCAAAGTACAAAAAATTCTGCAACTATATATAAGCAAAAGTTAAACATAATGAAACTGATCGTGGTCGCAAATAAATTATTGTAAAACAATAAAAACTAACATTAGTCTCGAAATAACGCAAGCGTGCGGGAGCCTGATTGGATGAATCCTACTACCGACCGAGATAGACTTACTTGGACAGGCCAGGCCCACTGACTTGCGATCGCGAGTGGTCCAACACGATAAGGAACGCTAAGGGCCAATAGGCTTAGTCTCTCTCTGTCTAAATTTTACGAAATTTGAAAATTAAAATTACTTATATATATTTTTTTTTTTGAAATATTTTAATTCCCATGTACCATGTAATTTTTAATTTTGATATTAATGGTTCACATCAAAAATCTTATGTGACCTTTTACTTTGGCGCTCTGTGACGTGAAGGATAGTGGCGCGTTGTTTCCACCTAGATCTTCCGAGTTCAAAGTCGGATGAGGATCTACCCGATGAAGTATAGTGGATGAGCGAATATGCTCTCATCAGTATCTTGCGAAAGGCAAGTAACTGCGGATTTTGTGTATCCGATGTGAACTTGAGCTGTGAATAAATACATGTTAACTTTACCGTGCATACAACTCACATGCGAAATGGTTTCCAAATTTAATAAATTAAGTAAGTCTTGCATAAAAAACAGCTTTCTGAGAATACATGAAGTCCTTTTTAACTTTTACGAGCAGCATTCGTAGTTGCAGCCAAAGATTATAATTTTTGTTGCAGCTGTGGCTTAAAGCTTGTCGCTCATTAGTCCGGAACGGAACGGAATAAAAATGAACATTTCGGATCGAAACAGAACGGGACGGAACAAATATTAGTTCGCCTATTATAATAGGCGGGTCGGAAAATTTATACTTGCCTGTAAAATAAATATACATTCAACATTCGTTTTATGAATGTTAGCTAGCATATGTGTTCTCTTATCTGCGAAGACAGTAAGTGATGCCAGCAGTAGTTCAGATAAAGAATTTATCATCCTAGCTTCAATCCTTGGAGAAATTTATTGCCATGCATTGTCATTACGATTCGATTCGTGATATTTATCGCTTTAAATAAAACGGGATGTTTTTCAACGCAAACAATCCACGAACAACATTGCCGCACTTCATTGACAGAGATGCACATAACATTTTGTGGTTTGCGCATGCGTAGTGGATCGGAATAGAGGTGATATCAGTCGTAATATTCTCTGCTCGATTTTTTTTCGTTTGATTCTATTCGGAAGTATTAGTTTCCGATCCAATATATAAATATATGTCTGTAATATTTTTGCGACGGCCATGGTACGTCATGTGGAAATGAAAATGATCTATTACATCCGATAGATAAGAATAAAAGAACTAATGGCTGAGTTAAAAAAAATACTATTTAGTTCTTAGAGGGCTTTGGCATATGAATAATGTTTAATGTCTCTAATTAGTTTTTAAGTTTTGTTTATGTAGGTTTACCTATGTACATACACATTGTTAAAATGCAATAACACGGTATCTTCAATGTCTTAAAAGGGGGCCCTCCTAGGAATCACGGGTCTTCGCTACATGCATCCAGAATGACCAACACGTGCAGGTTAATTCGATAAGAAAATTTTCAAAAGAGTTAAACTATGATGCAATGAGGGCTACCGCGCTTAAATTCACCACGAGATGCGCTAGTGTAGGGTAAGGTAAATGTCACTGAACATTAATGTTTATTATGGCTGTTTAAAGCGGTGATCTTTAGTGATTTACATAAAAATTAGCTGAAAAACATTTAACAGAATGATGATAGAAGGGAAAGTAGTAAGTTACTTGCTCAATAGGGAAATTATTTTGCCTATCAGAGGTGTCTTATGTCATTAAAGTTAGGTTATATCAAGCATGAGCATGATGAAAACAATGAATGTGCATGATTATTACTAACGATTTTCTGTAGTAGGCTCCTTTGGTAACACATAATCGTCAGGATTAAAATGTTTCTTACAAATACGAATGTTTCGAAGAAGCAAAGTTATCCCTGTGAATCGTTATCAATCACTGTTTTTAGGCGAGTTTTGTCTCTCGGAAACATATGTCCGCCTTTTGTTTCCGAACAAAATGTAACTACACAACAATGAGGCATAATTAACAAGTTTTTTTATTTACTGAAATAATTATAATAAAACCCTATTAACTTGTTCCGCGCCTAATAACTTTTGACAGCTACCTTACTCGCCAGTGGCGACAACTGGACCAACTGGTGAGCCTAAAAACAGTAGCCCTCATTGATCAGATATTTTTTTCATTTGGACGCCTATAAAGTGTCATCGCAATGCATATCGCCTAGCGCCGTCTCTGTAAATGAGTTTGTGTCAATTATACCTGTCACAATTAATTATCAGTTTAGTTATTTAGCTATTCGTTTTCCATTTCTAATACCTATATTTACAATTATAACATAACTTTTGAAATAGGTAATCGTAGAAATTTAATCGGTAAATAATATTATTATGATATCCAGTATTTATTTATTTACCTATTGTGGATTTCTACGGTTTAATCCATAATTAATTAATTGGCTTGTTACATTGATCATCTATAATGATAATAATTATTGATAAGTGTAACAAACAATCAATCGTTCAGTTAAACGTACGTATCTGCAACCTCTCATCCTGCCTACATAACTTTATCGCGTTGTGTAATTAGAAAAAAAAATCTTGAATTTTTGACGTATAATTTGACAGTTATTTGCTGATTGATTTTTTGGAATTATAAATTTTGTAACATTAAGTGTGTTATTTTCGAAGTCATGACCATTAATGCTCGTGGGGAGAGGTGAAGGATAACAGCTAAGATGCGGAGTATCTCCATTGTAATAGCGAATAAAATAAAGTCAAGTAAATTCTTGGGTTCCGTTAAACTGCAATACGGACCTCATATTTAATCTCACACAAATTTATATACACTATGTTTATTTATGTTATTGGAACTTTTAGTTCGATAATTTTTTGGCAAAAAAAACTTTGTTGAAGAGCTTATTCACTAATTAACCTTCATGTCGCGTACTTAAAAAATATAAAAAAAGAAAAGGTTAGAAATAATGAAAAAAGTTGCAGATAAAAAAGACAAATTGGTCTGTCAAATTGAAATTACTTTGGGTTCAAAAAAGGTCCTTCGATCTCAATAAGGGGAATACACTTCAATATATTTTAAAAATTGATTTTGGAAACAAAAAATTGTTCTGATCAAAATGTTTAACATGGAAATGGGTATCGTCGTTTGGGCAAAGAAAAAACCAGTAAAAGTTAAAAAATTGGACCTCGTAATGGGCGAAGAATCTCGTCTTCGGAGGGATGGTAAAGGAAGATGATCAATTGTTAAAAAAAAGAACCGGAAATTTGTGATGGTAACGGAACAACGTAACGGTGTTATAACCGAGAAGATTTTGAAGGATTTCGAGAAAGTTTTCCTCGTGCTTTTGCGATAGCTGGCGCACATCATTCTAGGAAGTTTTCATTTGGTGAACATACGATTGGGCAGGTTAGGTAGTTATATACAAACCATATCGGGTGTATTCATTCACCAGTAAAAAAAGTTAGACCAAGAATGAGCGCGGCGAGATCCACCCGGGATATCGAGGCCACACTCGATGTAATTGTAGGCCACAAATTTCAAAAAGATACGTCATCCAGTGAAAAAGAAAATATTCGCCCAGTCGGAGAGTATCTTTTGTTAAAGATTTCATTAGTGACCTCGGCCACGTTTAATTTAGGCAGCGATGCCTAATCTGATAGCCTCATTTTGATAGCGACACTCGTGTTAACAACGACGATAGTCTTGATAGTTGAAGTTCAACTTTGACAGTAACAACTGTCACTGTCAGTTTGAATTTTTTTTCTCCGCAACAACTGTCATTATCACCTTGACAGATAAAATATTTTTGACAGCTACCAATGTTATGGTGATTTCCATTGGTTGCACTAGTGCACAGTGAATATGTCTGTTCCTTTCTATAATTATGTCTTAAAATAGGACAGAGATACACTCAGTGCGCACTAGGGCAACCAATGGAAATCGCCATTAGTGTCATATGGACATCCTGAGTATTTTTAACAGCTTCCCTTATTAGTGTCATTTTGACAGTTTTGAAAATTTTGAACAATTATGGAAGTTCCGTTTGATGTTTCACAACTTTTGTAATACTTATAACTTTTTATTGTAAAAACACGTGTAGCGAAGAGAAATACGAAATGCCTATTGCCTTTTAACAATATTACAACTTCCACTTCTTTTTTTCGATTTGTATGAGGTAATAAAAATATTTTTAAATTTCGTTCTCAGAATTCATAAAATACCTATCAATACAACACCTCACTCAAAGAATACTATACTATATACTAAAACTAAGTCCTCATGTTTATGTCGTTTTAAAGGTTTAAATCAATTTTCTCTACGATGTGGTAAAATGAATAAGATAAATATGATAAATAAGATACATGAGATATACTCGTATGAGATCAATTAAGCAAATGAAACAAATGAGGCAAATGAGATAAATAGGGCAAATAAAAGAAATGAGGCAAATTAGACAATGAGACAAATGAGATAAATTGGACAAATAAAATAAACAAGGTAAATAATCTTATCTATCTTATTTATCTTATTTGTCTTATTTATTATTCATCTTTTTTAAAATAAATAAGAAATACGACTAATAGGATTAATAAGATTAATAAGATTAATAAGATTAATAAGATAAATGAAACAAATAAATAAATAAGATAACCAGGATAAATAAGAGAAAAGGGTACGTTCAAGAAGGGAATAAGAATGGTTGAAATGTTTATATATGTATCGCAAATTTAAAATTTAAATGAACAAATCTGACATTTCACAAAATTGTTCCTACTATTTATATATATTATACATATCTTGTTACATTTTCACAAAATATTTTATACGAATTGTAAAATTTAACTGGTTATTTATATTTATCAATGAATAAATAAATAGATATTATGCTTTAAGTAATGCTTGATAAGAAATATTGACATTTAGTAATTAATAATATTGTTCTTATCTAAATCATTATTCCAAAAATTAGAATACAGAAACACAAATTTAATCTGTGACAGAAAGTAAAGCTATTTGTCTGTAATTAAACTTTTATAAATATGAAATACATATTAAGGTTAAAAAAATATAAAACATACAGGGTGGTCCAGTCTTCAAGGCGAAAATTTCAGTAATGTGTAGAGTACAGAAAAATAATTGGAGGTTCCTCTATAAACTTAATTCGAAAAATGTACCATAGCTTAGATACAGGGTGCAGAGGTTTCAGTAAAAAAAGTTTATAATTTAATACTTAAAGGAAGACAAAAGCTATCCTTTTCAAATTTAGTACACCACCATTCCATGTAAACATACAGTTCAAGTCAAAAATAGTAACTGAAAACCATTGGCGTAGATATGGTGGTTACATACTTTTTTCTAGAAACAACATCTACGCCACTGAAAAAAATGCGAAAGTACTAAATTACCTATGAAATTAATTATTGTTTGTAAAATTTTGATAGAACAAGCCATATCAAATGTATTTGTAGTTAAAATCTTTTGTGCATACGTTTCAGATCATGCATTGTCTTAAAAGAGATCATTAGAAAAGCTAGTTCGTCAAAACATTAGACAGACATTATTATTGTCAAGCAACTATTGCAGTAACTGTGTGTGTTTTGAGGTTAGTTGTGTTGTTATTTTGTTATTGTAACTCTGAAAGTCATATCTGGATTCAATACTCATAAAATGTCCCCTACATGTAAACTGCCATACTGTGGACAATTTATATTGGCTACATGTTAACCAATTAAAGAAGGTTATGAGACCGTGGATATTTACATCGTGTTTACCAAACAGGTTAGTCTATTTCCATGATTATTTTTTAGTGTTTTTATTTTCCAATCATTTAGCAGTGTTTTTTATCAAGTGTTTAATTTTTTCCAATTATATTGTTATTGTAGTGAGAATCATCTAATTATATTATCCTACTGAGAATATTTTGTAGTAATTTGTTTTTGTACATTGACGTGTTTTCTGGTTTTGAGATCTGTCACCAGTTTGTCCTAAATTTCAAAAAATTAACCAAAAAGGCTTTAGTTCAGCGTCAGTTGAAAAAATTATCATACAAACTAAAGAAAATGCATGTAAAAATACTATAGTAAGTAATAATTCGATACTGAAACGTTTCCCAATCATTTTGTGACGAAAGGGGTTACAAACTAAAGGAATATATACCAGTCATGGACGAAAAAATTTACAATAATTATGTTTTCATGTTCAAAACTTTAGCACAGTTTAATTTTGATGCACTATAAATTTACTTTATTTAGTTTAAATTGTTGAAAAAAAAAGTTAAAAACTTATATTTTGTCTTTCGTTCTCTTTTTTGGGACTTATTCTTCCAGTAACATACTGGGTAACTAATTATATTTTTTAGATAACGAAGAATTATTCATGTGGTATTAAGTCCCAAAAAAAGTGAAAGAAAAACTTAGAGAATACCACAAATAACGTTCAAACAATATTTATATTTCGACAAATCAAAAAATCAGTGCGACTAACGCAAAATCACTAATTTTTACCAATAATAAATTGAAATGTAACTAGATTGCCCACAGTATGGCGGCCCCCTATACGGGGACATTTTTTCAAGGTTGAGCCATATCAAATGGAAATCCAGATTATATTGAGAAATTCGTGTGCTGTAACGAAGAATATGCAAATATTCATTACTTTTATAGATTCTGCGACGGAGATGCTGAGGCAGCAGTTCGTGAGTGTCCAAGACGTTTTCCAAATAGGAGACTTTCAGAATCTCACGTTTTTATTAGAATATATCACCGTTTTCACAATTTTGGTTTGCGCGTGAATAATGAACAGAACATAAATAGTACAAATAATAATAATCAAAATTATATTCTTTGAGCCTTTAATAAAAATGTGAGGCTGAGCTCTCGCAGAGCAGCTCAACAATTGCAAATATCGGAATCGCAAATATTACGAACGTTACAAGATGACCACAGACATGCTTATCATCTACAGCCCGTACAATATTTTTACCAGTGGCTTTTAAATTCAGCAGAAGGAACTCCTAAAGCAGGAGTAGTGAACTACCACAATCATCATGTTTGGGTACATGAAAATCCTCATACTATTCGACCTCGATTATTTCAAAATTAAATCAAGGTGTATATTTGGCTGGGTGTTTTTAACAATAACGTTTATGGTACACATTTGCTACCCCGGAGAATAAACTAGGAATTATTCTTTGGGTTCCTTAACAATGACTTGCCTGACTACCGAGGATTAACCCGTTGATTTGCGATATCGAAGTTGGATACAAATGAATGACGATCCAGCGCATTTTGGAAGAGTTGTATGAGATTGAGTACAAACAAATTATCCACAGCCTTGGATTGGTCGATTAGTAATAAACGATATGCATCACGATATGATTAGGCATTGACCAGTGCAGTGGCCTCGCCACCCAGATTACCGGATCTCAACCCACTAGACTTCGGACGTTGGGGTATATTTAATAGAAACAGTTTATGCTACTCCAGTCTTAACAAGAGATAAATTAGTTTTAAGGATTGAGCAAACTAGTAATACGAATCGTTTCTTTGAAAATCTTTATTTTTATTATTTTTATTGTTGCGGATTAGGTCTATAGGGGAACCACTTAAAAAACGCACTTATAATCTACCTCTCTCATGGTGGTGTGGACATTTTCCATCACAGAATGCTTGCCCAAGGTTCTCTTTTAAGACTAATCGAAACCGTCTGCACAGTAGTACATTGTAATACAAGTGTGGCAAGGGCCTCATTGCAAAACGATGTATGAAAGTACGAGTTTTGCAATGAAGCTTGCCCCATGTGTGTTACATACTATTTTTTTCTACAGTTGCGAAGTTTTTTCCCTTAAAGTCTTTCCAAAATTTTAAATTTGCCACCTGTCAGATTTTATTTAAAATAATAAAGATCAAGTACTGCGCAAACGGTTGTCATGACTAACAAACAAAACAAATTGTTTTGCCAAACTGACGCGTTCTGTCTTGTATCTGCTGCTTTTGAGGAAGTGATGAATTCAGATGAAGATATTCCTGCAGAAATTGTTGCAGCATCCGAAAGTGTAAGTTCCCACCTCCTTTCGCGTAAATCGAAAGAACGTTATAAGAAGGAAAAACTTTTTTTCGTAAACAGGTGCCGTCAAAAGAAGTTGAATGTTTATACGGAAGTGGTCCTACTCGCCTAGTTCGCCGAAAAGGCTAAAACGTTGAAATCTTCCACGTTGTGGTCAATTTACTTAATGCTTAGAAGCACCATTCGAAGAAAATGTAGATATTTCGAAGTTTCCGAAACTAATTGCCTTTTTAAAAAGAGAATCTGTGGGATACAAGGTAAAGAAATCTGAAGTATTTACTAGATAACAAATTAATGCTTTTTTACTTAACGTTCCTGATGACACATTTTTACTTCAAAGGTAATACAAATTTCAGTTTTTTTTCAATCTGTTGTAATAAGACATTATTTTAGCTAGCGTTAATTATAGGAGAGGCTGGTGCCCCAGAAGGGAGGAGTTGATGAATATCACCATAGATGACATTCAGGACAGTGGAGAATTTTGCTCATAATCATTCCAAATTCTAAAACTCATAAATCTA